>JAWQEG010002403.1:15000-50000 GCA_033782935.1 Petrolisthes cinctipes | reverse complement strand
CATATTTTATTATTCCTTCGCCTCCCACAGTGTGATATACAGATAGATATATTAATAAACTATATCTCATAGCAATATGGACTTACCTGAGCTCCTAATTTTTAAATAATTACGAAATTAATGTCGAATCCCGGACACCACCGCCATATTTAAAACGAGCGGGCAAATGCTGTTTTTATATATTATTTTTCTCTTCTATTTCTTATCTATCACTCCTCACGGTGGGTCACGTGGCTAAATTAATCTATTATCTACACATAAAAATTAGAATGAACTTACCTAAGGCTGTAATTAATGTATAACGAGTCGATAATTGTCAACCTGTCACATGTGTCCGACCGCGTTAATGACGCCACACATGCGTAACTTTGCGTAACGAATCTACAAAGGTTGCCAGATTCCGTTGGCAATGAACCCTATTATCTAACATCAGTTTTTCCCTTTTAATATAAAAAATACGATGTTAATTCGTTAAAATAGTCTTAAATTACCGGTTATTTACTAAAATACAATTTCCCAGACACTAAGAGCTGCTATTAATTGGTTATTTATTGAGATATTTACCGTTCTAACCACACCCCGTTCTAACCAATTTTTATTTTTATTTGGTAATAATTTGCCAGGTTAGGAAGGTTTCGTCCGAATCATCTCCTACTGACCTTCGTATATACATTTATTTAAATTATTCACTAAATACTATTCGTACGCAAATTATTTTAATTTGATAACGTAGGTATATTTTTACGCAAGGCTGCTATAGTAAAAATATAACGAATTCGTAATGTTTTAATGTCAATATTTAAGCCCACGTCAATCTAGTTAAAAGTTTCGGACTCTGGGGTTTATTTTTTTTTTTAGTATTTAAAAACCTTCCCTTTTTTTATGATGCAACCCTTCTCATTTTCTCCTATTTTTTAATGGCAGACTATTTTAAAATCCAGTATATTTAAATCCTTCGTTTTCTATACAGTCAACCGCCGACTCGAGCCTCGTTATAATGTTCTACACCTTTTAAAATGAAGTTGGAGGACGGAGGAAGCCTTAAATTGACCACAGGATGAAGGAAAAAGGAATTGGAGGACGAAGCAAGCCTTAAATTGACCACAGGACGAAGGAAAAGGCCGACAGTTGTAATTTATAACGGGGTTTTAGACATTGAGGCCGCTAGTGGTAATTTATAACGGGGTTTTTGAGTAGCCCACAGAGCTATACACATTAGAGCGGCGGCGCTATTATGAGATAGGGAAGAGTGTCGTTGCCCGGCGGCCGTCTTGGAACTCCCGTATCCACAGTTATTGACATTTCCCTGGCTTTCTACCCACCCCAAGCCTGTCCGCCTATTCCCGCACCTCCCAAAACGCCCCCAAGCCTGTCCCTTACTCCCGCACCCCCTTAAATCAATTAACAAGGCTGAGATAATGTCTTTAATTATTAATTTAATTATTATGAGGGGAAGGGCAACCTATCATGGCCGCCAACCCACTTCAGGTGTCAACGTGCTCTCTATGTGTCTAGCTGTGTATGGTACCCTCGCTGTGATTGGTTGGGGGCAGGAAACTGATATCTGATTGGCTGAGGCATTCGGTGGCTCCAAACCAATACAGCCAACAGTTAAAGCCATTATTCCTTACTGGTTCCCAGCACACTTTGGAGGAATCAGAATGCTCCAATGAACCAAAAGTGTCCTACGGCCGTTAAAATTAAGTAAACAATGAAATAAATAATAAAATGAGCGGTTAATTAACACAACGGGGTAATTATCGATGTGCTAATGGATTGGTTGGGGCCCGAAGGGATGTCCAAACCCTTAAATGGATTGACTGGGGTCTGAAGGGGCGCCCAAACCCTTATTAGAGTAAACAAAAAAATCCAAAAAAAATTTCAATTTTTTTTATTGCAAATTTTGAATGAGTGATTCTTGTATAGCGAATGAACATTATTTTTTAATTTATCGAAAAAAAAAATTATATATAGAATTTTGATATTTTCGAATTTTTTGACACGTGACTGTTTAATAAGACACACACACACACGTGACTGTTTAATAACACACACACGTGACTGTTTAATAACACACACGTGACTGTTTAATAACACACACGTGACTGTTTAATAACACACACACACACACACACAGACACGTGACTGTTTAAGCCTGTCCCCCACTCCCCCTACCGTACACACACATTATCCTGCCACAGGTCCAAGTGATGTCTCCAAAAATCGCTCTATTTCACTTACTCTCTACTTCTAAACTACAATACCTAGGAACTTAAATTTAGTTGCGTTCTAAGCAGCAACTCTTCCTCTTTCCAATGAGACCAACCCCAACTCTCTATGACTCGTGGGTGCAAAGATATCATGTGAAGAAAAGACATATGTAACTTTTTTTCGGCCCGAGATGCAAAGATATGGCGTGAGGAAGAGACGCGTGTAACTTTTGACCAGAGTACAGTGTCAGTACTTCATTTACTTACTTCGTCTAAACAACAATGTCTAGAAACTTAAATTTAGTTTTGTTCTAAGCAGCAACTCTTCCTCTTTCGAATGAGACCAACCCCAGCTCTCTATGACTCCTGGGTACAAAGATATCATGTGAAGAAAACACGTATGTAACTTTTTTTTGGCCCGAGGGCGAGGTGTGAGTACTGGCTTGGTGTGGTGGTTGGTGGCGGTTATTATATGTCCCCCTACTCCCCCCAAGCCTGTCCCCTACTCCCGCACCCTCTTAAACCCTCCCCACGCCTGTCCCCTACTTCCATACCCCCTAAATCCCCTACAAGCCCAAGGCGGCTATTATTATTATTATTGTTATTATATTAGCACGGACATATTTACAACACTGTCAGCCATCACGCCAAACATTTACATACTGACTGAGTATGGCTATGGCTATCTCTATCTTTTTTTCTCTCTCTCACACACAAAATGTATACCTCAAATTCTCTATCTCTCTCTCTCACACACACAAAATGTACACCTCAAAATTTCCCCAGTTTTACAATCCGAATTTTCCTTTTTACCTCAATAATTCCCTGTTTACTACTACTATTACTACTACTACTACTACTACTAATACATACTATTACTATTATTATTATTATTATTATCATCTCTGGTAGAAATTTCCCTGTTTAATCTTGAACAATCTTTATATAATTTCCCTGTGTGGACTTCAAAATTCCCTAAAACAGAGAAATTTCCATGCACCTGGCATCACTGAAACTAAACCCAGGCACCAGAGCTGTAACGGCAGTAGCCCAAAATATAGCCAGCCCAATACCGCCCAATTATATCACCATGCTGTCCTTCTACTCCCCCCCCCCCTCCAAGCCTGTCCCACTATTCCCGCACCCCCCAAACGTGTGTGAGAGAGAGAGAGAGAGAGAGAGAAAGAGAGAGAGAGAGAGTTTATGGGTGTGTATGAGAGAGAGAGAACAACCCCCCGCCCCGCCCCGTTATCACCCCCGCCCCACCCCGTTATCACCCCCGCCACGCCCCGTTATCACCCCTGCCACGCCCCGTTATCACCCCCGCCACGCCCCGTTATCACCCCCGCCCCACCCCGTTATCACACCCGCCACGCCCCGTTATCACCCCCGCCCCACCCCGTTATTACCCCCGCCACGCCCCGTTATCACCCCTGCCACGCCCCGTTATCACCCCCGCCACGCCCCGTTATCACCCCCGCCCTGCCCCGTTATCACACCCGCCACGCCCCGTTATTACCCCCGCCACGCCCCGTTATCACCCCTGCCACGCCCCGTTATCACCCCCGCCACGCCCCGTTATCACCCCCGCCCCGTTATCACCCCCGCCCCGTTATCACCCCCGCCACGCCCCGTTATCACCCCCGCCACACCCCGTTATCACCCCCGCCACGCCCCGTTATCACCCCCGCCACGCCCCGTTATCACCCTCGCCCCGCCCCGTTATCACCGCCGCCCTGCCCCGTTATCACCCCCGCCACGTTATCACCCCCGCCACGCCCCGTTATCACCCCCGCCAAGCCCCGTTATGTGTAGGGGAGGAAGGAGGGAGGGACAGGGACAATATGAAGGGGTGTAGTGGGTGTACAGTATGTGTAGGGGAGGAAGGAGGGAGGGACAGGGACAATATGAAGGGGTGTAGTGGGTGTACAGTATGTGTAGGGGAGGAAGGAGGGAGGGACAGGGACAATATGAAGGGGTGTAGTGGGTGTACAGTATGTGTAGGGGAGGAAGGAGGGAGGGACAGGGACAATATGAAGGGGTGTAGTGGGTGTACAGTATGTGTAGGGGAGGAAGGAGGGAGGGACAGGGACAATATGAAGGGGTGTAGTGGGTGTACAGTATGTGTAGGGGAGGAAGGAGGGAGGGGCAGGGACAATATGAAGGAGTGTATGTGTAGGGGAGGAAGGAGGGAGGGGCAGGGACAATATGAAGGGGTGTAGTGGTGTATGTGTAGGGGAGGAAGGAGGGAGGGACAGGGAGAATATAAAGGGGTGTAGTGGGTGTATGTGTAGGGGAGGAAGGAGGGAGGGGCAGGGACAATATGAAGGGGTGTAGTGGTGTATGTGTAGGGGAGGAAGGAGGGAGGGGCAGGGAGAATATAAAGGGGTGTAGTGGTTTATGTGTAGGGGAGGAAGGAGGGAGGGACAGGGAGAATATGAAGGGGTGTAGTGGTGTATGTGTAGGGGAGGAAGGAGGGAGGGACAGGGAGAATATGAAGGGGTGTGTGTAGTGGTGTATGTGTAGGGGAGGAAGGAGGGAGGGACAGGGAGAATATGAAGGGGTGTAGTGGTGTATCCATGTGTAGGGGAGGAATTCATTTACACAGCTAACATTCTTTCGTTTGCATGCTTACAAACCACTACCAAACACTGTGGAATGAACCCTTAGTTATATATTGGAAACTTGGGGCTACATGGTCTATAAACCCAGCTTGGTAGAGTCTATTATTTTCTACTCGTTGTTTATCAGTAATTACCACGTATGTATTTACAGTAAGTCAGCTGTTAAATTTTTCATCCCTTCCCTTTCTTCTACGACCCTTCCCATTCTTCTTCTTACCTTCCCATTCTTTCTCCAATCCTTCCCATTCTTTTTTCAACTCTTCCCATTCTTCCTTCAACCCTTCCCATTCTTTTTTCAACCCTTCCCATTCTTCCTTCAACCCTTCCCATTCTTTTTCCAATCCTTCCCATTCTTTCTCCAATCCTTCCCATTCTTCCTTCAACCCTTCCCATTTTCCCAGCGAAGGAGAATAGGAAAAAGATGGACCTAATTAAAATTTCCGAAAATTTGAGGTCCACTTGTCATCCAAATTATAATGAAACGAGGCATTGACGAGTGTGTAAACTATGATAGTTGGGTTTGTTCTTGTACTATAAGGTTATACAAACCATATAACACGTGTAAGACTCGTAATGCGCTAATATTAACACTAAAATAATGATCATTCGGGTATAGCCAATCAGCGATAATCTTCGAGTATTGATTTTTTGAGGTGGGCCAATCAGAGTGAGTTACAATAAGCGCTTAATTTGAACTGTTATTATGTCCCGTTTTAGTAAGATTTTGTGAATGTGGATACTCAGCTTTTGGAAAATAATGAAGCTTTACAAGTGTGGTTGGTTAGGAACTCACATACAAATACGACTGTGGAATCGACCCATAATTAATCTTGGTGTGGGCTAGGCACGGACGGCTATGTGTGTGTGTGTGTGTGTGTGTGTGTGGAGGTGGCAACTCGACCGTGGGAGGTGGTGTGTGGTGGTGGAGTGTGTGTGTAGAGGTGTGCATGTGTGTGTGTGTGTGTGTGTATCAAATTCTCTCTCTCTCTCCTCCTTCCTTCTTCCTTCTCTCTCTCCTCCTTCCTTCTCTCTCTCTATCTCCTTCTTCCTTCTCTCTCTCATTCCTTCTTCCTTCTCTCTCTCCTTCTTCCTCTCTCTCTCCTTCTTCCTTCTCCCTCCCTCCCTTTCCTCATTCCTTCTCCCTTCCTTTCCTCTCTCTCTCTCCCTCCCTTTCCCCTCTCTCTCCTCCTTCCTTCTCTCCCTCCCTCCCTTTCCTCTCTTTCATTCCTTCTTCCTTCTCTCTCTCTCCCTCCCTTTCCTCTCTCTCTCTCCTCCTTCCTTCTCTCTCCCTCCCTTTCCCCTCTCTCTCATTCCTTCTCTCCCACCCTTACCTCTCTCTCTCTCCCTCCCTCCCTCTCTTATTCCTTCTTCCTTCTCTCTCCCTCCCTTTCCTCTCTCTCTAATTCCTTCTCTCCCTCCCTTTCCTCTCTCTCTCTCTCCTTCTTCCTTCTCTCTCTCCCTCCCTTTCCTCTCTTTCTCATTCCTTCTCTCCCTCCCTTTCCTCTCTCTCCTCCTTCCTCCTCTCTCTCTCTCTCATTCCTTCTCTCTCTCTCCCTTTCCTCTCTCTCTCATTACTTCTTCCTTCTCTCTCTCTATCTCCTTCCTTCTCTCCCTCCCTCCCTTTCCTCTCTCTCTCTCTATCTCCTTCCTTCTCTCTCTGCCTCCCATTCCTCTCTCTCTCATTCCTTCTTCCTTTTCTCTCTCGCCTCCTTCCTTCTCCCTCTCTCCTCCCTCCTTCTCTCTCTCCTTGTTTGTGTGTGTGTGTGTGTGTGTATGTGTAGAAATGTGTAAGTGAAGTGTGTGTATGTGGAAAAGTGTGTGTGTGTGGGTGATGTGGAGAAGTGTGTGTATGTGGAGGTGTGCGTGTGTATGTGTATGTGGAGAAGTGTGTATGTGTAGAAATGTGTAAGTGAAGTGTGTGTATGTGGAGAAGTATGTGTGTGTGGAGAAGTGTGTGTGTGTGGAGTAGTGTGTGTGTATGTGTATGTGGAGTGTGTGTATATGGAGAAGTGTGTGTATATGTGGAGAAATGTTTAAGTGAAGTGTGTGTATGTGAGAGAGAGAGAGAGAGAGAGAGAGAGAGTTAGTTAGTTTACGGGTGTGTGTGTGTATGAGAGAGAGAGAGAGAGAGAGAGAGATAACACGACAGAGTTAAGCCAAGGAGGTTGTATAGCCAATCAGCGATAATCTTCGAGTATTGATTTTTTGAGGTGGGCCAATCAGAGTGAGTTATAATAAGCGCTTAATTTGAACTGTTATTATGTCCCGTTTTAGTAAGATTTTGTGAATGTGGATACTCAGCTTTTGGAAAATAATGAAGCCTTACAAGTGTGGTTGGTTAGGAAGTTCACATACAAATACGACTGTGGTGGTGTGTGTGTGTGTGTGTGTGTGTGGAGGTGGTGTGTGTGTGTGTGTGTGTGTGTGTGTGTGTTTTGGCGCTCCTTTGAACTCACAGATATTCCCTTTCAGTTTAATTCTTTAATTTTCTGCTTGATTCCTGTCCTCTCTCTCTCTGTCTGTCGTCTATCAAATTCTCTCTCTCCCTTTCATTCTCTTTCTCTCATTTCTTCTTCATTCTCTCTCCCTCCCTTTCCTCTCTCTCCTTCTTTCTTCTCTCTTTCTCCCTCCCTTTCCCCTCTCTCTCTCGGAGACCCACCCGAGGCTAGCAAGCCAACATGAATTTATTATTTCTTTTAGGGGGGTGCGAGAGTAGGGGGCAGGCTTGAGGGGGGTTTGGGGTGTGAGGGAATAGGGGGACAGGCTTGGGGTGGGTAGAAAGCCTGTCCCCTATTCCCGCACCCCTCTAACACCCCCCCTCAATCCTGTCCCCCTACTCCCGCACCCCCCAAAACCCCGCCAAGCCTGTCCCCCTACTCCCGCATCCCCCAAAACCCCGCCAAGCCTGTTCCCTACTCCCGCACCCCCCTAAGCCTGTCCCCCTATTCCTGCACCCCCTTAAATAAAATGAAGTATAATGTATGAGATTATCATTATAATTTTGTACAATCCCAGATTTTTACGAGAGTTTGGTTGTAGCACAATAAATACTAGCTATATATACTGTCAACAAATGTAGGTGGGCTGGATTATACACCAATAAAGGCCTCCATAGACTATTATCAATCATACCTGCACAAACTGGGTGGTTGTACAGGTATAACCGTGGTGTGTGTTTGTGATTGATGGTCTGCACAAATGACTGAAAAATTTTTTGAAGAAAAAAAGTTATATTAGTTATTTAGTTATAGTATTTTATACAGGTAATCAAGTCAAGGAATACAGGAAGTGTGTGTGTGTCATTAATACCTGTAATTATGTTATTATGTATTGTGTACAGCCTCAATCAAATAACCACCGACACTTTCCTTCCATTGTGCAAATAAATCAGTATCATATCAAAATATAATCATACAACACCTTACATCAACTCAACCCCCTCAATTATTATTATAAGGTGCTGCAATATCATACACGTGTTGTTCTTTCTTACCAAAATATTTATGTCAAGATAGAAAATATAAATGAAACCAAGATGAAAATGGAATCCCTGTTGTCGGATGTCAAACTATGGATGTTAATTAAAGCGGAAACTGAAACTGAATGATAACAAGACTGAAATCACCATTATCCGTGGTAACAGAAGGATAAACCATCTTGAAAATGATCTGTCGTTGAACATTGGAGGCCATCAGCTGGACCCAGTATCCACTGTGCGAAACCTCGGAGTGCACTTAAATTCCAAACTGAATTATGAGGAAAATAATTATTAAACAGGTTGTCAAAGTCTGCAACTTTCATATCAGGAACTTGTATTCTGTAAGGCGGTTTCTCAACAAGCGATGTCTCCTATCATTAATTCATTCAGCCATTTTGTCTCGTGTTGATTACTGTAATGTCTTGTGGGTTGGTCTTCCTAACTATCTACTAAAAAAAAGTCCAGACCATTCAAAATAGAACAGCAAGACTTATCCAGCCTCTTCTGATATGTCAGAGGTGCCGGGTGGTGGCCACACCGCAGCCTGGCCAGGTGGACTCTGTCCTCACGGGGAAGGGAGGATTCGGATGGGTGGATGTCAGGAGGTCGTGCATGCAGCTGAGTGTTGTTTTTGAGTGTTTGGATGGATTCATGAGTGATTTGAGTATGGATGTGTTTCTGGAGATTGGTTTGGGGTGGGCAGGGTGTAAGAGATGATAGTATTTGTGTATGGTATCGTATACTGGGTGTTGTTTTGATGTTCCTTGGCATGTGTGGGTGTTGTGCCATGTAGTGTAGTGGATGGTGTGGGTTTGTGGAGGCTGCAGCAAGTGTTTGTGTGCCTCTCATGTCAAGGTGATCCTTGATTTTGAGGACTTTGGTTTCATAGCGTAGGTGGTCTGTAGGTGTGGTAGCTGTGCAGCCTGTGATTGTCTTTATGGCTCTGTTCTGTATGGTTTGAAGGGTGTTGTGATGAGTGTCAGTGAGGTTTGAAGTAACAGTGGCAGCTATGAATTGAACCGAAATTCAGTCGTCTGCTCGGGCGAAACAAACCCAATTATAATTTGTCAATATGCGGGTTTAACTGTTCTCTAATAAATATCATGTAAATAAACGTATTATATTGATAATGAGTAACATGTTATAAATATTATGGACATATTACAACAACAATATTACAACACATATATCCAAATAAAATTGCATTCATTCATGTAAGAAACACGATTTTCGAATACTACATCAGTACCGAAACCAGTTTGTCTCACATGAAATAAAGCTTCAGTATTTAATTATATGTGTTGTAATAATAATTAACCCACGTCCGCCGTGATCTGTCAGTGACACCATCAGATAATAGTTTACCAATACACATAATAAATGCTTCCAATATATATATATATATATATATATATATATATATATATATATATATATATATATATTCTGTCTGAAGATGTAATATACGAAAGTACTTACTGTTCTGCCTTTGTTTTCTCCTGTGGTTAGTCTGCATATATATATATATATATATATATATATATATATATTGAAATTTAAAAAATATCTAAGTAGGTACAGTCACTCATAAAAATTAAGACCCCCACAGGCCAGTCATCTTCTTATACTTGTGATATCGGTTCTGGCAACAGTGTACGTGACGTAAGAGATGGCGCTTGAGAGATGAAATTGATTTGCTCGACACATTTGTAACTAATGGTAAATAAGACGAAGCATGAGTTGGGATAATGTTTCGAGCAAACCAACCTTCCTCCAAACACAACCCACACCACACCACCTCTGACGTTCACACTCCCGTGAGGCCCACCCAGCGTTGTCAATGTTGGCCGAGATAACCCCGAAACACTAGTTGTGAGCTCTGCTCGCTCGAACCATTCACTGGTGGGAGGGAGAAGTAAGGAGGGATTTGAGGAGGGTAGGGGGGATGTCTATACAAGAGAGGTGAGAAATTATTCTTGGGGAGGTGAAAAATGTGTGGAAGCTTTAATAAAAGTACGAAAATACACCCGGTTATCAATTATTTATATACCGATATTCGTGTCAATTATTAACATCATTAAAGGTAAGATTAACTTTTTCATATTATGATGTAACACAAAAACAACCGAGGTAATATTATTGTATACTTTTTTCGTATAATATTTAATGGTTATTATCATGCACTAAACGCTAAAAAATACTTACACAATAACTGAATAAGAATCATGAACCAGAATGCTATTTATTAAATGAAGCAAATGTGAATACCTTTATATTACCACTAACACACACTTCCATTTCCCCCGTATCTACCTAACAGTTTATAATCGTGTCAAATATCAAGGCTCTCATTATCCCTCACGTGATAGCAACCTTGTAATATTCTGAATACTTTTAACAATAGCTCGTTGTATTGAATATAGTGAACACGTGCTGTTTGATAATTTACTATAAATCCCTCAGTATTTCATCTGTTTGTAGGTAGCAAATTTTTTTTATTTTGGCAGATAATACATGTGAGCAGAGGCCAGGGAGATTGCGTCTGGCACCCACAGGCTTGTCAACTGTTTTTTTTTTTTTTCATTAATTAGAGATTGACGTTGACTCTAGTCTCGTTAGCCCAAATTAGTTTTGATACTCCAAGAGGATTATGAGTTGGTTGAAAACCACTAAACTGGTAAGGGTATTGAAGACTGAGTGTGGAAATATTCCCTCTCCAACATGTTGGCAGTCCTGATGACTTGAAGATGTGTAAGGTGGTGCAGTCAGTCAGTTCACAAGACAAGGTGTATATGGAATGTCACACTAATATCAACCTTGTAGCAGAAGACAGTAAAGACCAATACGGCATCAAATACAACGGTATGAGTAGTGGTAGAGTGTATATGGAATGTCACACTAATATCAACCTTGTAGCAGAAGACAGTAAAGACCAATACGGCATCAAATATAACGGTGTGAGTATTGGGAAAATGTTGTATGATGGGAAACACAGGATTTCAGACCTTAACACGCCTTCAATAAAGTTTAATTTTAAGAAATGTTGAAAATAGTTTCCAGCTTGTTTATTAACATGTCCGATGAAACCTCAACTGTGCATCCCATGCATTACTTGATGGAACTATTATAATGTTTAAATAATTATGAATATACTTCTCTCGCAACTCATGACAGATAAAACCAATAAAACCTCTGTCACCAACATTATTATGTTATGTGTGTGTGTACTGGCTTATATAATTATATAAGTATATTACATGCACACAGAAAAGAGAGATACACACGGAGAAGAGAGATACAGACCAAACAATAATTTTTGATAACAAGAGACAAATGACAAAAAAAGGGTTTCATAGTCAAATTCCAATATTTCAATACAACAGGCTATTATTAAAAGTATTCAGAATATTACAAGGTTGCTATCACGTGAGGGATAATGAGAGCCTTGATATTTGACACGATTATAAACTGTTAGGTAGATACGGGGGAAATGGAAGTGTGTGTTAGTGGTATCAACACTTGACACATGTAATATAAAGGTATTCACATTTGCTTCATTTAATAAATAGCATTCTGGTTCATGATTCTTATTCAGTTATTGTGTAAGTATTTTTCAGCGTTTAGTGCTTGATGATAACCATTGAATATTATACGAAAAAATACCGTATACAATAATATTACCTCGGTTGTTTTTGTGTTACATCATAATATGAAAAACTTAATCTTACATTTAATGATGTTAATAATTGACACGAATGTTGGTATATAAATAATTGATAACTGGGCTTCCACACATTTTTCACCTCCCCAAGAATAATTTCTCACCTCTTATGTATAGACACCCCCCCTACCCTCCTCAAATCCCTCCTTACTTCTCCCTCCCACCAGTGAATGGTTCGAGCGAGCAGAGCTCACAACTAGTGTTTCGGGGTTATCTCGGCCAACATTGACAACGCTGGGTGGGCCTCACGGGAGTGTGACCAGCTGTACAACGTTACCAGAGCCGATATCACACCACTCAAAAGGTGTCTTGCCTGGGGGTGTCTTTACTTTTATGAGTGACTGTACTTACAGCCATGGCTGATAGTGGTGGACCAGGGTCCAAGGAGTGTTGGAGAGCAACTGAACAGAGTTCGAAAAAGTGAGTCTTATAAACCTCTCTCATCGTTGAGAATGGTTTGTAAAATTCACTTGTTCGAAATTGTTCAGTTGCTCTCCAACACTCCTTGGACCCTGGTACACCACTATCAGCCATGGCTGTACAGCTGGCCTGTTTATCAAATTCCATGATATGTTTGAAGAAATGTAATCAGTATAAAAAGGAAAATAAGCATTCAATTTGACCAGCTACTTGCCCATTTATAAGGAAAACGAGTTGTTCGACCTTTCAAAATTTGATTCTATATTCAAATCCTCTACCACCAGTAGTCAGTGTAATGGCTTGTCCTGTCATACAGCCCCCCTCCCTTCTTATTATCCCCCCCCCCTTTCTCTCTCTCTCTCTCTCTCCTTACAACCCCAACTCACCAAAAAACTTTCGAATATTTCTCTCTCTCTCTCTCTCTCTCTCTCTCTCTCCTTCCTGTCACGAACCTGCAAGCAACTCGACAGCCAGGCGTCAGCTGTGGGACGTTCCCCCGCAAACCAGTTCAAACTGACCGGAACCAACCCGCCCTTCTTGCCCTAACCTACCAAGTGGCGTAGATAGCGAGGGCCTAATCAACCAATCCCAGACGAGCTTACGTGCTCGCAACCAATGGCAGAGTAGTTAACATAGTTGAACCTATCAGAGACGTGTGGTCATAAGGATCGGCCAATCAGCAGCCGTTGGGGGCAAATATAAGCAGCTGCCCCGGCTGACTGAACTCAGTGATGCTCAGGCTTCACTCCGTCACTTGCCATCTCGGTTCAACTCCCTGTTATATTAGTGTATCCAGTGAATGCTCAGGCTTCACTCCGTCACTTGCCATCTCAGTTCAACTCCCTGTTATATTAGTGTATCCAGTGAATGTTCAGGCTTCACTCCGTCACTTGCCATCTCGGTTCTCCCCTTGCTATATCTTGTATCGAGTGACGAGATATTCTCACACTCCTCATTACATACTATCTCTGCTTTTATCTCTGCTAGTGTTCATATTTTCTATTTTGTTTAACTTTGATATAATTGTATTCTATTATTTGGTATTCTAATTGTCATTTTGTGTCTTGTTAACGTACCGTAATTCCTATTGCTTTTATTTCATTATAAATATTGTACTTATTTTTTGTAATATTATACATGTAAAAATCATTAGTGATTCGTTTCTGGGCAAATATCCATTGAGGGAGTGGGGTGGAAGGTTCCCGTCTTGTTTCATTAGTGGTAACTCCACTGATTACAGTAACATATCCATCAGAGTTATACTTTAGCTGTTCACAACCCCCTTCTCTTCCCCTAGACATAAACAAGCCAAACACTGGGGTTGTAACAACCCCAACACACCAAAAACTTTCGAACATTTTCTTGGGACCTGACTGCACACTTTGAATCCTCAGAGAGTTAGTTAAGAGGAGGAAGGGGTATTTCTTTCTCCAAACTATGCCAGAAAACAGACGAGCTGGGTGTTACTAATGGAGATCTGTTTCGTGGTTATAGTAGTTTGGAGGAAACAGAAGCTCACCGACTCATCCACAAGAGTATCATCTCAAGAGTCGAACGAACCAGTCTAAGTTTTCTCTCCTTCCTTCCCTCCCTCTCCCCCTTCCCTCCCTCCCTTCCTTATTCCACGAGGCTAATTTCACGCACGTGTGAATGGAAATGTCGGGAACAGAGGTGATGAGGGAGGACCGGTCTGAGAGGCGACTCAGTATACTATCAGCAGTGGGAGTGAAGTGGTAAAGGTAAGTGATCGTTGTTCATTTGCAGTTTGGTTTTACTTTGCTTTATACGTGTTCAGGGTGTCCGAAAATTATCAGTACAATTGTTTGTCATTAATAGTTGATCAGTGTCAAAATTCCAGTGTTTTCCTGCTATATATATAGACAGAGAATTTTAATTTTTCTGTGTAAAAGATATTGTTTACATTCGCGAGCTGATGGGATGGAGACACGAGCTAACTCATCATTGGATCGTTTCTACCTGACGAGAGAGAGAAAGATGGGGGAGGTTGTGTCGGGCTGGTGGAGTGTTGCCACTTCTGACTGATATACAACTATCGCACCATCCACTGAAAATTTCATTCGACGCATTCACTGGTGAGAGGGAGAGACGGGAAGGAGGAATGATGGTGGTTAGGGATGAATGTATGAGTGTTATGGCAGGATGAATTTAATTAGTTGTGTATTCGAGTTAGACATGATTCTCGTAATTTTGTGTAATATTAATTATTGTTGAAACACATTTATCATTAGATATATCAATTTTATCAAATAAGTTTTTAAGTTTTATAGACCCCTATCCCATCTGATGTCATTACAGTTCTGATATCGCCCAAAGTTAACCATAAGTACTTACACAAGATAAAGACGTCTCTACAGCCACGGTTATTGGAGTCTCTTGTTGTTTCTCCCTCCACCAGCCCCTCCCTTCTTCCTCTCTCACTCCCTCATAACTCGTCAGGTAGAAGCGACCCCATGATTAGTGTACTAGTGTCTCCAACTCATCGGCTCGCGACTGCAAGTAGATTGGTCGTGAATGTGTAATGGTCAAGTGTCCCATATCATTTACGGTATGAAAATCTACCCAAATGTTTACTCGGATTGTGTTGTCAAAATTTTTTTTTTTTTTTTTTAGGCCGCCTTTGATAAATATTGTACTAATGTTCATAAGTTCATTCCCTCGGTCGACCACATTAAGGACTCCATAGACTATCATTCATGCCTGAGCAAACTAGATGGCTGTGCAATCTTGTAAATTTGCCACACACTAGCAAGAAGACTGAGCAGTCACCACACATTATCATGCATCACTGTACACTCGCGGTCAGAAATTGTGTCCTGGTCCCTTGGCACAATGAATCGCAACTAGCAAAGCTTTGATGATTCGAACAAATTGTTCGAACCTTATTTTTATATATATATATATAAAAAAAAAAAAAAAAAAAAAATTATATATTTTTTTATATAACAAATTTTTATATATTTTTTTATATAGAAATTTTTTTATATACACATTTAAAAAAAAAATATATATATATATATATAAAATTTATATAAAAAACAATTATATTTTTTTTATATAAAAAAATTATATAACAAATTATATAAACATATTTTTTATATAAAAAATTATTTTACATAAAAATAGTTTTTTATAAAAAAAATTATATAAAAAAAAAATATAAAAAAAAATTAATAAAAAAAATTATAAAACAAATTTTATAAAAAAAAAATTATATAAATTTTTTTATAAAAAAAATTTATATAATTTTTTTTATAAAAAATTTATAATTTTTTTTATAAAAAAAATTTATATAATTTTTTTTATATAAACAAATATTTTATATATAATTTTTTTTTATATAATATTTTTTTATATAAAAAAAATTATATAATTTTGTTTATGTAAAAAAAAATTATATAAAAAAATTTATATAAAAAAAGCAATTTATATAAAAAAAATTATAATTTTTTTATATTTTTTATATAATGCTTTTTTTTATAAAAAAAAATATATAAAACTTTTTTTATAAAAAAATTTTATATAAAAATTTTATATAGAATTTTTTTTATATAAATTTTTTTTATATATATTTTTTTTATATATAAAACATTTTTATATAACATTTTTTTGTATAAAAAAAAAAAAAAAAAAAAAAAAAATATATATATATAAAAAAAATTTAATAAAAAAAAATGTAATATAAAAAAAAATTTATATAAATTTTTTTTTTTTATATAAACAAATTTTTTATATAAAATATATATAAAAAAATTATATAAAACAAATTTTATATAAATTTTTTTTTTGTATAAATACAAATTTTATATTTGTTTTATATATAAAAAAATTATACAAAAAATTTATATATAAAAAAAATTTATATAAAAATTTGTTTATATAAAAAAAATTATATAAAAAAATTTATATATAAAAAAAAAAAATTATATATAAAAAAAATTTATATATAAAAAGCTTTTGGAAGAAGTGTGGACCCTTGATCTGTCCGGAGCTGTACAATCGCGGTCAGAAATTATGTCCTGATCCCTTGGCACGATGTTGGCTTCGGTAAGTATAATATTGTTTATAAGTATTATAAAGTTAGTGTTCTTATGATATGATACAGGAAATAGAATTTGGAAGAATTGAATGATAATGTAAGAGGTTAATAGTTTAAATAAACAGGAAGATTAATTAATATCGATAAAAGATGTTGAATTATAGTCAAGTGCGTGACAAAAAGAATGAATAGTAAAAGTAGTTTAAATGTAATGAAGATATCTTGAGAGGAATTTGATATATTTAATAAAAGAAAAGTTAATGACCGTTAAAAATATGAAGCCTAATAAGTATGAGAGAAAAGTGATAATAATTAAAAAAAATAGTGAAGGGTTTTATAAAGATGTAGGCTATATATTAATAATGGTCGCATAAAAAAAATGGATGTAATCGAACTTATGGATCCGACTGTATATGTGTCTTGTGTGCGAGAGTGTGGTAACGAATTATATTAATTGCTTCTGTAACTCGTAATGAAATCATAGTTAGCAAATACTATAGGAGTTGTTGAATGTTTCTAATGATGATATTTGTAATTGCAGGTGGTGAAGGTGGTGAAGAAAGTGGTATGATGCGCCAGTACACACACCCAGTCTTCATTGTATTGGGTGGTACAGCATTGTGCGGACACGTGTACTGGCGCGGGGCTACACTCTCCTGAAGTTCAAGTATTGACAAGGATCGATTGTGATGTTGGCTTCGGTAAGTATAATATTGTTTATAAGTATTATAAAGTTAGTGTTCTTATGATATGATACAGGAAATAGAATTTGGAAGAATTGAATGATAATGTAAGAGGTTAATAGTTTAAATAAACAGGAAGATTAATTAATATCGATAAAAGATGTTGAATTATAGTCAAGTGCGTGACAAAAAGAATGAATAGTAAAAGTAGTTTAAATGTAATGAAGATATCTTGAGAGGAATTTGATATATTTAATAAAAGAAAAGTTAATGACCGTTAAAAATATGAAGCCTAATAAGTATGAGAGAAAAGTAATAATAAAATTAAAAAAAATAGTGAAGGGTTTTAAAAAGATGTAGGCTATATATATATAGTATTATAAAGTTAGTGTTCTTATGATATGATACAGGAAATAGAATTTGGAAGAATTGAATGATAATGTAAGAGGTTAATAGTTTAAATAAACAGGAAGATTAATTAATATCGAATTATAGTCAAGTGCGTGACAAAAAGAATGAATAGTAAAAGTAGTTTAAATGTAATGAAGATATCTTGAGAGGAATTTGATATATTTAATAAAAGAAAAGTTAATGACCGTTAAAAATATGAAGCCTAATAAGTATGAGAGAAAAGTGATAATAATTAAAAAAAATAGTGAAGGGTTTTATAAAGATGTAGGCTATATATTAATAATATAAGAAAAGTTAATGACCATTAAAAATAATATGAAGCCTAATAAGTATGAGAGAAAAGTGATAATAATAAAAAAAAATAGTGAAGGGTTTTATAAAGATGTAGGCTATATATTAATAATGGTCGCATAAAAAAATGGATGTAATCGAACTTATGGATCCGGCTGTATATGTGTCTTGTGTGCGAGAGTGTGGTAACGAATTATATTAATTGCTTCTGTAACTCGTAATGAAATCATAGTTAGCAAATACTATAGGAGTTGTTGAATGTTTCTAATGATGATATTTGTAATTGCAGGTGGTGAAGGTGGTGAAGAAAGTGGTATGATGCGCCAGTACACACACCCAGTCTTCATTGTATTGGGTGGTACAGCATTGTGCGGACACGTGTACTGGCGCGGGGCTACACTCTCCTGAAGTTCAAGTATTGACAAGGATCGATTGTGATGTTGGCTTCGGTAAGTATAATATTGTTTATAAGTATTATAAAGTTAGTGTTCTTATGATATGATACAGGAAATAGAATTTGGAAGAATTGAATGATAATGTAAGAGGTTAATAGTTTAAATAAACAGGAAGATTAATTAATATCGATAAAAGATGTTGAATTATAGTCAAGTGCGTGACAAAAAGAATGAATAGTAAAAGTAGTTTAAATGTAATGAAGATATCTTGAGAGGAATTTGATATATTTAATAAAAGAAAAGTTAATGACCGTTAAAAATATGAAGCCTAATAAGTATGAGAGAAAAGTGATAATAATTAAAAAAAATAGTGAAGGGTTTTATAAAGATGTAGGCTATACATTAATAATGGTCGCATAAAAAAATGGATGTAATCGAACTTATGGATCCGACTGTATATGTGTCTTGTGTGCGAGAGTGTGGTAACGAATTATATTAATTGCTTCTGTAACTCGTAATGAAATCATAGTTAGCAAATACTATAGGAGTTGTTGAATGTTTCTAATGATGATATTTGTAATTGCAGGTGGTGAAGGTGGTGAAGAAAGTGGTATGATGCGCCAGTACACACACCCAGTCTTCATTGTATTGGGTGGTACAGCATTGTGCGGACACGTGTACTGGCGCGGGGCTACACTCTCCTGAAGTTCAAGTATTGACAAGGATCGATTGTGATGTTGGCTTCGGTAAGTATAATATTGTTTATAAGTATTATAAAGTTAGTGTTCTTATGATATGATACAGGAAATAGAATTTGGAAGAATTGAATGATAATGTAAGAGGTTAATAGTTTAAATAAACAGGAAGATTAATTAATATCGATAAAAGATGTTGAATTATAGTCAAGTGCGTGACAAAAAGAATGAATAGTAAAAGTAGTTTAAATGTAATGAAGATATCTTGAGAGGAATTTGATATATTTAATAAAAGAAAAGTTAATGACCGTTAAAAATATGAAGCCTAATAAGTATGAGAGAAAAGTGATAATAATTAAAAAAAATAGTGAAGGGTTTTATAAAGATGTAGGCTATATATTAATAATGGTCGCATAAAAAAATGGATGTAATCGAACTTATGGATCCGACTGTATATGTGTCTTGTGTGCGAGAGTGTGGTAACGAATTATATTAATTGCTTCTGTAACTCGTAATGAAATCATAGTTAGCAAATACTATAGGAGTTGTTGAATGTTTCTAATGATGATATTTGTAATTGCAGGTGGTGAAGGTGGTGAAGAAAGTGGTATGATGCGCCAGTACACACACCCAGTCTTCATTGTATTGGGTGGTACAGCATTGTGCGGACACGTGTACTGGCGCGGGGCTACACTCTCCTGAAGTTCAAGTATTGACAAGGATCGATTGTGATGTTGGCTTCGGTAAGTATAATATTGTTTATAAGTATTATAAAGTTAGTGTTCTTATGATATGATACAGGAAATAGAATTTGGAAGAATTGAATGATAATGTAAGAGGTTAATAGTTTAAATAAACAGGAAGATTAATTAATATCGATAAAAGATGTTGAATTATAGTCAAGTGCGTGACAAAAAGAATGAATAGTAAAAGTAGTTTAAATGTAATGAAGATATCTTGAGAGGAATTTGATATATTTAATAAAAGAAAAGTTAATGACCGTTAAAAATATGAAGCCTAATAAGTATGAGAGAAAAGTGATAATAATTAAAAAAAATAGTGAAGGGTTTTATAAAGATGTAGGCTATATATTAATAATGGTCGCATAAAAAAATGGATGTAATCGAACTTATGGATCCGACTGTATATGTGTCTTGTGTGCGAGAGTGTGGTAACTAATTATATTAATTGCTTCTGTAACTCGTAATGAAGTCATAGTTAGCAAATACTATAGGAGTTGTTGAATGTTTCTAATGATGATATTTGTAATTGCAGGTGGTGAAGGTGGTGAAGAAAGTGGTATGATGCGCCAGTACACACACCCAGTCTTCATTGTATTGGGTGGTACAGCATTGTGCGGACACGTGTACTGGCGCGGGGCTACACTCTCCTGAAGTTCAAGTATTGACAAGGATCGATTGTGATGTTGGCTTCGGTAAGTATAATATTGTTTATAAGTATTATAAAGTTAGTGTTCTTATGATATGATACAGGAAATAGAATTTGGAAGAATTGAATGATAATGTAAGAGGTTAATAGTTTAAATAAACAGGAAGATTAATTAATATCGATAAAAGATGTTGAATTATAGTCAAGTGCGTGACAAAAAGAATGAATAGTAAAAGTAGTTTAAATGTAATGAAGATATCTTGAGAGGAATTTGATATATTTAATAAAAGAAAAGTTAATGACCGTTAAAAATATGAAGCCTAATAAGTATGAGAGAAAAGTGATAATAATTAAAAAAAATAGTGAAGGGTTTTATAAAGATGTAGGCTATATATTAATAATGGTCGCATAAAAAAATGGATGTAATCGAACTTATGGATCCGACTGTATATGTGTCTTGTGTGCGAGAGTGTGGTAACGAATTATATTAATTGCTTCTGTAACTCGTAATGAAATCATAGTTAGCAAATACTATAGGAGTTGTTGAATGTTTCTAATGATGATATTTGTAATTGCAGGTGGTGAAGGTGGTGAAGAAAGTGGTATGATGCGCCAGTACACACACCCAGTCTTCATTGTATTGGGTGGTACAGCATTGTGCGGACACGTGTACTGGCGCGGGGCTACACTCTCCTGAAGTTCAAGTATTGACAAGGATCGATTGTGATGTTGGCTTCGGTAAGTATAATATTGTTTATAAGTATTATAAAGTTAGTGTTCTTATGATATGATACAGGAAATAGAATTTGGAAGAATTGAATGATGATGTAAGAGGTTAATAGTTTAAATAAACAGGAAGATTAATTAATATCGATAAAAGATGTTGAATTATAGTCAAGTGCGTGACAAAAAGAATGAATAGTAAAAGTAGTTTAAATGTAATGAAGATATCTTGAGAGGAATTTGATATATTTAATAAAAGAAAAGTTAATGACCGTTAAAAATATGAAGCCTAATAAGTATGAGAGAAAAGTAATAATAATTAAAAAAAATAGTGAAGGGTTTTATAAAGATGTAGGCTATATATATATAGTATTATAAAGTTAGTGTTCTTATGATATGATACAGGAAATAGAATTTGGAAGAATTGAATGATAATGTAAGAGGTTAATAGTTTAAATAAACAGGAAGATTAATTAATATCGATAAAAGATGTTGAATTATAGTCAAGTGCGTGACAAAAAGAATGAATAGTAAAAGTAGTTTAAATGTAATGAAGATATCTTGAGAGGAATTTGATATATTTAATAAAAGAAAAGTTAATGACCGTTAAAAATATGAAGCCTAATAAGTATGAGAGAAAAGTGATAATAATTAAAAAAAATAGTGAAGAGTTTTATAAAGATGTAGGCTATATATTAATAATATAAGAAAAGTTAATGACCGTTAAAAATATGAAGCCTAATAAGTATGAGAGAAAAGTGATAATAATTAAAAAAAATAGTGAAGGGTTTTATAAAGATGTAGGCTATATATTAATAATGGTCGCATAAAAAAATGGATGTAATCTAACTTATGGATCCGGCTGTATATGTGTCTTGTGTGCGAGAGTGTGGTAACGAATTATATTAATTGCTTCTGTAACTCGTAATGAAATCATAGTTAGCAAATACTATAGGAGTTGTTGAATGTTTCTAATGATGATATTTGTAATTGCAGGTGGTGAAGAAAGTGGTATGATGCGCCAGTACACACACCCAGTCTTCATTGTATTGGGTGGTACAGCATTGTGCGGACACGTGTACTGGCGCGGGGCTACACTCTCCTGAAGTTCAAGTATTGACAAGGATCGATTGTGATGTTGGCTTCGGTAAGTATAATATTGTTTATAAGTATTATAAAGTTAGTGTTCGTATGATATGATACAGGAAATAGAATTTGGAAGAATTGAATGATAATGTAAGAGGTTAATAGTTTAAATAAACAGGAAGATTAATTAATATCGATAAAAGATGTTGAATTATAGTCAAGTGCGTGACAAAAAGAATGAATAGTAAAAGTAGTTTAAATGTAATGAAGATATCTTGAGAGGAATTTGATATATTTAATAAAAGAAAAGTTAATGACCGTTAAAAATATGAAGCCTAATAAGTATGAGAGAAAAGTGATAATAATTAAAAAAAATAGTGAAGGGTTTTATAAAGATGTAGGCTATATATTAATAATGGTCGCATAAAAAAAATGGATGTAATCGAACTTATGGATCCGACTGTATATGTGTCTTGTGTGCGAGAGTGTGGTAACGAATTATATTAATTGCTTCTGTAACTCGTAATGAAATCATAGTTAGCAAATACTATAGGAGTTGTTGAATGTTTCTAATGATGATATTTGTAATTGCAGGTGGTGAAGGTGGTGAAGAAAGTGGTATGATGCGCCAGTACACACACCCAGTCTTCATTGTATTGGGTGGTACAGCATTGTGCGGACACGTGTACTGGCGCGTGGCTACACTCTCCTGAAGTTCAAGTATTGACAAGGATCGATTGTGATGTTGGCTTCGGTAAGTATAATATTGTTTATAAGTATTATAAAGTTAGTGTTCTTATGATATGATACAGGAAATAGAATTTGGAAGAATTGAATGATAATGTAAGAGGTTAATAGTTTAAATAAACAGGAAGATTAATTAATATCGATAAAAGATGTTGAATTATAGTCAAGTGCGTGACAAAAAGAATGAATAGTAAAAGTAGTTTAAATGTAATGAAGATATCTTGAGAGGAATTTGATATATTTAATAAAAGAAAAGTTAATGACCGTTAAAAATATGAAGCCTAATAAGTATGAGAGAAAAGTGATAATAATTAAAAAAAATAGTGAAGGGTTTTATAAAGATGTAGGCTATATATTAATAATGGTCGCATAAAAAAAATGGATGTAATCGAACTTATGGATCCGACTGTATATGTGTCTTGTGTGCGAGAGTGTGGTAACGAATTATATTAATTGCTTCTGTAACTCGTAATGAAATCATAGTTAGCAAATACTATAGGAGTTGTTGAATGTTTCTAATGATGATATTTGTAATTGCAGGTGGTGAAGGTGGTGAAGAAAGTGGTATGATGCGCCAGTACACACACCCAGTCTTCATTGTATTGGGTGGTACAGCATTGTGCGGACACGTGTACTGGCGCGGGGCTACACTCTCCTGAAGTTCAAGTATTGACAAGGATCGATTGTGATGTTGGCTTCGGTAAGTATAATATTGTTTATAAGTATTATAAAGTTAGTGTTCTTATGATATGATACAGGAAATAGAATTTGGAAGAATTGAATGATAATGTAAGAGGTTAATAGTTTAAATAAACAGGAAGATTAATTAATATCGATAAAAGATGTTGAATTATAGTCAAGTGCGTGACAAAAAGAATGAATAGTAAAAGTAGTTTAAATGTAATGAAGATATCTTGAGAGGAATTTGATATATTTAATAAAAGAAAAGTTAATGACCGTTAAAAATATGAAGCCTAATAAGTATGAGAGAAAAGTAATAATAAAATTAAAAAAAATAGTGAAGGGTTTTATAAAGATGTAGGCTATATATATATAGTATTATAAAGTTAGTGTTCTTATGATATGATACAGGAAATAGAATTTGGAAGAATTGAATGATAATGTAAGAGGTTAATAGTTTAAATAAACAGGAAGATTAATTAATATCGAATTATAGTCAAGTGCGTGACAAAAAGAATGAATAGTAAAAGTAGTTTAAATGTAATGAAGATATCTTGAGAGGAATTTGATATATTTAATAAAAGAAAAGTTAATGACCGTTAAAAATATGAAGCCTAATAAGTATGAGAGAAAAGTGATAATAATTAAAAAAAATAGTGAAGGGTTTTATAAAGATGTAGGCTATATATTAATAATATAAGAAAAGTTAATGACCATTAAAAATAATATGAAGCCTAATAAGTATGAGAGAAAAGTGATAATAATAAAAAAAAATAGTGAAGGGTTTTATAAAGATGTAGGCTATATATTAATAATGGTCGCATAAAAAAATGGATGTAATCGAACTTATGGATCCGGCTGTATATGTGTCTTGTGTGCGAGAGTGTGGTAACGAATTATATTAATTGCTTCTGTAACTCGTAATGAAATCATAGTTAGCAAATACTATAGGAGTTGTTGAATGTTTCTAATGATGATATTTGTAATTGCAGGTGGTGAAGGTGGTGAAGAAAGTGGTATGATGCGCCAGTACACACACCCAGTCTTCATTGTATTGGGTGGTACAGCATTGTGCGGACACGTGTACTGGCGCGGGGCTACACTCTCCTGAAGTTCAAGTATTGACAAGGATCGATTGTGATGTTGGCTTCGGTAAGTATAATATTGTTTATAAGTATTATAAAGTTAGTGTTCTTATGATATGATACAGGAAATAGAATTTGGAAGAATTGAATGATAATGTAAGAGGTTAATAGTTTAAATAAACAGGAAGATTAATTAATATCGATAAAAGATGTTGAATTATAGTCAAGTGCGTGACAAAAAGAATGAATAGTAAAAGTAGTTTAAATGTAATGAAGATATCTTGAGAGGAATTTGATATATTTAATAAAAGAAAAGTTAATGACCGTTAAAAATATGAAGCCTAATAAGTATGAGAGAAAAGTGATAATAATTAAAAAAAATAGTGAAGGGTTTTATAAAGATGTAGGCTATACATTAATAATGGTCGCATAAAAAAATGGATGTAATCGAACTTATGGATCCGACTGTATATGTGTCTTGTGTGCGAGAGTGTGGTAACGAATTATATTAATTGCTTCTGTAACTCGTAATGAAATCATAGTTAGCAAATACTATAGGAGTTGTTGAATGTTTCTAATGATGATATTTGTAATTGCAGGTGGTGAAGGTGGTGAAGAAAGTGGTATGATGCGCCAGTACACACACCCAGTCTTCATTGTATTGGGTGGTACAGCATTGTGCGGACACGTGTACTGGCGCGGGGCTACACTCTCCTGAAGTTCAAGTATTGACAAGGATCGATTGTGATGTTGGCTTCGGTAAGTATAATATTGTTTATAAGTATTATAAAGTTAGTGTTCTTATGATATGATACAGGAAATAGAATTTGGAAGAATTGAATGATAATGTAAGAGGTTAATAGTTTAAATAAACAGGAAGATTAATTAATATCGATAAAAGATGTTGAATTATAGTCAAGTGCGTGACAAAAAGAATGAATAGTAAAAGTAGTTTAAATGTAATGAAGATATCTTGAGAGGAATTTGATATATTTAATAAAAGAAAAGTTAATGACCGTTAAAAATATGAAGCCTAATAAGTATGAGAGAAAAGTGATAATAATTAAAAAAAATAGTGAAGGGTTTTATAAAGATGTAGGCTATATATTAATAATGGTCGCATAAAAAAATGGATGTAATCGAACTTATGGATCCGACTGTATATGTGTCTTGTGTGCGAGAGTGTGGTAACGAATTATATTAATTGCTTCTGTAACTCGTAATGAAATCATAGTTAGCAAATACTATAGGAGTTGTTGAATGTTTCTAATGATGATATTTGTAATTGCAGGTGGTGAAGGTGGTGAAGAAAGTGGTATGATGCGCCAGTACACACACCCAGTCTTCATTGTATTGGGTGGTACAGCATTGTGCGGACACGTGTACTGGCGCGGGGCTACACTCTCCTGAAGTTCAAGTATTGACAAGGATCGATTGTGATGTTGGCTTCGGTAAGTATAATATTGTTTATAAGTATTATAAAGTTAGTGTTCTTATGATATGATACAGGAAATAGAATTTGGAAGAATTGAATGATAATGTAAGAGGTTAATAGTTTAAATAAACAGGAAGATTAATTAATATCGATAAAAGATGTTGAATTATAGTCAAGTGCGTGACAAAAAGAATGAATAGTAAAAGTAGTTTAAATGTAATGAAGATATCTTGAGAGGAATTTGATATATTTAATAAAAGAAAAGTTAATGACCGTTAAAAATATGAAGCCTAATAAGTATGAGAGAAAAGTAATAATAAAATTAAAAAAAATAGTGAAGGGTTTTATAAAGATGTAGGCTATATATATATAGTATTATAAAGTTAGTGTTCTTATGATATGATACAGGAAATAGAATTTGGAAGAATTGAATGATAATGTAAGAGGTTAATAGTTTAAATAAACAGGAAGATTAATTAATATCGAATTATAGTCAAGTGCGTGACAAAAAGAATGAATAGTAAAAGTAGTTTAAATGTAATGAAGATATCTTGAGAGGAATTTGATATATTTAATAAAAGAAAAGTTAATGACCGTTAAAAATATGAAGCCTAATAAGTATGAGAGAAAAGTGATAATAATTAAAAAAAATAGTGAAGAGTTTTATAAAGATGTAGGCTATATATTAATAATATAAGAAAAGTTAATGACCGTTAAAAATATGAAGCCTAATAAGTATGAGAGAAAAGTGATAATAATTAAAAAAAAATAGTGAAGGGTTTTATAAAGATGTAGGCTATATATTAATAATGGTCGCATAAAAAAATGGATGTAATCGAACTTATGGATCCGACTGTATATGTGTCTTGTGTGCGAGAGTGTGGTAACGAATTATATTAATTGCTTCTGTAACTCGTAATGAAATCATAGTTAGCAAATACTATAGGAGTTGTTGAATGTTTCTAATGATGATATTTGTAATTGCAGGTGGTGAAGAAAGTGGTATGATGCGCCAGTACACACACCCAGTCTTCATTGTATTGGGTGGTACAGCATTGTGCGGACACGTGTACTGGCGCGGGGCTACACTCTCCTGAAGTTCAAGTATTGACAAGGATCGATTGTGATGTTGGCTTCGGTAAGTATAATATTGTTTATAAGTATTATAAAGTTAGTATTCTTATGATATGATACAGGAAATAGAATTTGGAAGAATTGAATGATAATGTAAGAGGTTAATAGTTTAAATAAACAGGAAGATTAATTAATATCGATAAAAGATGTTGAATTATAGTCAAGTGCGTGACAAAAAGAATGAATAGTAAAAGTAGTTTAAATGTAATGAAGATATCTTGAGAGGAATTTGATATATTTAATAAAAGAAAAGTTAATGACCGTTAAAAATATGAAGCCTAATAAGTATGAGAGAAAAGTAATAATAATAAAAAAAAATAGTGAAGGGTTTTATAAAGATGTAGGCTATATATATATATATAGTATTATAAAGTTAGTGTTCTTATGATATGATACAGGAAATAGAATTTGGAAGAATTGAATGATAATGTAAGAGGTTAATAGTTTAAATAAACAGGAAGATTAATTAATATCGATAAAAGATGTTGAATTATAGTCAAGTGCGTGACAAAAAGAATGAATAGTAAAAGTAGTTTAAATGTAATGAAGATATCTTGAGAGGAATTTGATATATTTAATAAAAGAAAAGTTAATGACCGTTAAAAATATGAAGCCTAATAAGTATGAGAGAAAAGTGATAGTAATTAAAAAAAATAGTGAAGAGTTTTATAAAGATGTAGGCTATATATTAATAATATAAGAAAAGTTAATGACCGTTAAAAATATGAAGCCTAATAAGTATGAGAGAAAAGTGATAACAATTAAAAAAAATAGTGAAGGGTTTTATAAAGATGTAGGCTATATATTAATAATGGTCGCATAAAAAAATGGATGTAATCGAACTTATGGATCCGACTGTATATGTGTCTTGTGTGCGAGAGTGTGGTAACGAATTATATTAATTGCTTCTGTAACTCGTAATGAAATCATAGTTAGCAAATACTATAGGAGTTGTTGAATGTTTCTAATGATGATATTTGTAATTGCAGGTGGTGAAGGTGGTGAAGAAAGTGGTATGATGCGCCAGTACACACACCCAGTCTTCATTGTATTGGGTGGTACAGCATTGTGCGGACACGTGTACTGGCGCGGGGCAACACTCTCCTGAACACTGTACCATGCCTCTATATATTGTGGCCAATAGTGCGTGTTTATATATGTGTGTGTGGTGCTGTGTTTAGGTGGAAGTGACCCCCTTCCCCCTTGGTGCTGGGGACCAAGGGGGAAAGTATTACACTCTGCAGTCACCTGAAGGAACCCCAGTTGGGCCCTCCATATATCCGGGGGGCCCGGGGGTTTCTGAGGGGGACTTGCATGAGTGATCTCCAATCTTGCATTGAAGTAGCATATCGTTACTTTGATATGCCCGAATACGAATTTCCAACTTTTAGTTTTTTTTTTTTTTAAATAAATATTTTTGTCGGGATGATCCTGGTTGGGTTCCGGAGAGTCTTCGAAGTATGAAATAAAAGGAATAGAATGTATTAAGGTACAGTTGCCTTAAAGTATTTCTTTACCCCCTGTGTTGGCTGTGGCATCGCTGGACATAATAATAATAATAATATCACATCTGACACATTATTAACATTGAAGAATACGAAACGGTGAATCATTGTGTTATCCGTAAATATGATTCAACAGGGAGATTGGTCTCATTCATAAATGTGACTCTAGTATTGCTACGCTGCCACATCAACTCCAGACACAAAAGCAAAGGGTAAAGGAATACCTTGAGGCAACTGTACCTCAAAAGAAAATTAAGTTGTTTGTTTTGTATCCTGGTATATAAAAGATTGAGAAATGGAATGATTTGTTACTATGCGAAATTGACGGTAGGAGTGGTAGAAATGTTGGTGTTCCATAGTTTGTGTGTGTGGTATGGGCTGAGGTAGGTGTAGATGGGGGGGAGTTAGATGTGAGGAGCTGTAACTGACCCACTCTAGGTGAGCGTCGATGCCGCCCCAAGTGGTACACTGTCGCACGACCCTCCAACTATGGTAGGGAGGAGAGAGCTGGCTCCCCCACAGAATTGTAGGGTGGCTACCCAATGAGAGAGGAAGAGGAAGGGTAATGGATTGTGTCAGGTAGCTGGTGTTCTTCCTGAACTCTTGAGCTAAGATCAAAGTTGTCAAGCACCGAGATTTCGAGTCTGGTGATGACGGGCTTAGAGATGGAGGTATAATAAGGGCTAGAGAAAAGCCTGGCAGTGTTGTACGACCATCTCGAGTGCTACACCGTCGCAAAACCCTAAAAATATAGTAAGGAAACACGATATTGTGGTCATGAAATGGGTTACTCCTACAGCAGTCCCACTGTGGAGTACATGATCTCTGAGGGTCGATGGTGTTCCTTAGACCTCCCAGTGCTTGGCTAATGGTTTGAATTGTATCCTTTAGCCAGTCTGATGCAAGAGCACTGTGCATAGAGAGGTTGCCAGTGTCTGGGTGATGTTCTCTGTGTGAGCATACACTCGAGTATGTAGTACGATTGAAGACTACCTACCTGTTACTCTGAATTACCACTGTGGTTTTAGAGCTATCTTCTCTAAAACAAGAGGCTGTGTAACCTTGACGAGGTGCAGTGGCTTACTCCCCTTGATCTGGCACATGTACAGAATGCAAGCAAGCTAGCTTCTCGCTCTCCTGTCCGGACAAGGGAAACTAATTAGCAGTCTCGTTCTGGTGTCATCACGTCTGCAGGGCCAGTTAGTTGGCTAATGCTGGGGGTGGCGTTTGTGGCATTACTGAAGCAGTTGTGCTATTATTATCGATGGCTGCTGCTTCTACCCACGTCTGCAGGCAGGCACTGAAAAGAGTTTGAGTGGTTAGCAAGTAGATCGTATGCTATTGTCGGGGTGACACGTTCTGTAATTCCAGTGGGGTGATGCTCGCCGGTCTGGGCCTCTGTCATCTCGGTGTGGCTGCCCTGCTTCTGCTGCTCATTCTCTTAACCGAGGACTTGTCCAAAAGATTGGTGTCTGGTATGTGGCAATACAGACAGTGGATGGCTGATCTCCTCGCGGTCGTGCCTCCTCACATTCCTCGGTTGTTTATTTTAATATTGATTGTGTGTGGCCAATGCTGTTGGGCAGTGACTGTTGTTTGTTCAGTTCGGGGCATGGCGTGCTCCCCTGTCTAGGCATCGGGGGTGTGTGGTGGTTGTTGAACATGGTACCAGTGCTGCTTGCCTGCTCCATCTCGACCACTGCCGCACTTTAACCCGTTGTCGATCATGGCAGTGTGTGAGGCGTCTGTGGAATGGCAGCAGGTCGCTAGCTTCTTCTGTAAAAGGGGACACTCTCCTTAAAAGTGTCTGGGGGAGCGAAGCATCTCGGGTATCTGTGGGTCGCTGCTGATACCTATGGGTAATGCGTGTATCATCTCAAGTGCGGTTATCACTTCCCGTGGGGCGTGTGCAACCTAGAATGGCCATTGAAGGAGTTGCTTTAACAGCACGATGACGTTACTTGATAACAAGTGATGTGAACAGAATAGAAGAGAATGTGGTCTCTTCTACTTCTACATACATATGTACAGCTGATGGGAGATGTGGTATTTGTGAGAAATCCCATCCCTAAAGCACTTGTATGGGGCTGTCAGATAAACTTGGGTACAGCAGGATGTTCTGTAAATCCGCATAGGTGTGAACATGACTGGCTGACTCTTGTTGTGTGTGTGTGTGTGTGTGTTTGTTTGCAGGGCCAACACTGTTGGCTAATGCTGGGGTGGTCTTAGTGCCATTATGCAGTCGCGTGTTAATTCGGCGGCTGTTTCCCTCGTCTGCAGGCAGAGACAGACACTGGCTGGGCGCAGGCATTGGGTTGGGTTGGGTTGGGTTGGGTTAGGTTAGGTTAGGTTAGGTTAGGTTAGGTTAGGTTAGGTTAGGTTAGGTTAGGTTAGGTTAGGTTAGGTTAGGTTAGGTTAGGTTAGGTTAGGTTAGGTTAGGTTAGGTTAGGTTAGGTTAGGTTAGGTTAGGTTAGGTTAGGTTAGGTTAGGTTAGGTTAGGTTAGGTTAGGTTAGGTTAGGTTAGGTTAGGTTAGGTTAGGTTAGGTTAGGTTAGGTTAGGTTAGGTTAGGTTAGGTTAGGTTAGGTTAGGTTAGGTTAGGTTAGGTTAGGTTAGGTTAGGTTAGGTTAGGTTAGGTTAGGTTAGGTTAGGTTAGGTTAGGTTAGGTTAGGTTAGGTTAGGTTAGGTTAGGTTAGGTTAGGTTAGGTTAGGTTAGGTTAGGTTAGGTTAGGTTAGGTTAGGTTAGGTTAGGTTAGGTTAGGTTAGGTTAGGTTAGGTTAGGTTAGGTTAGGTTAGGTTAGGTTAGGTTAGGTTAGGTTAGGTTAGGTTAGGTTAGGTTAGGTTAGGTTAGGTTAGGTTAGGTTAGGTTAGGTTAGGTTAGGTTAGGTTAGGTTAGGTTAGGTTAGGTTAGGTTAGGTTAGGTTAGGTTAGGTTAGGTTAGGTTAGGTTAGGTTAGGTTAGGTTAGGTTAGGTTAGGTTAGGTTAGGTTAGGTTAGGTTAGGTTAGGTTAGGTTAGTTAGGTTAGGTTAGGTTAGGTTAGGTTAGGTTAGGTTAGGTTAGGTTAGGTTAGGTTAGGTTAGGTTAGGTTAGGTTAGGTTAGGTTAGGTTAGGTTAGGTTAGGTTAGGTTAGGTTAGGTTAGGTTAGGTTAGGTTAGGTTAGGTTAGGTTAGGTTAGGTTAGGTTAGGTTAGGTTAGGTTAGGTTAGGTTAGGTTAGGTTAGGTTAGGTTAGGTTAGGTTAGGTTAGGTTAGGTTAGGTTAGGTTAGGTTAGGTTAGGTTAGGTTAGGTTAGGTTAGGTTAGGTTAGGTTAGGTTAGGTTAGGTTAGGTTAGGTTAGGTTAGTTAGGTTAGGTTAGGTTAGGTTAGGTTAGGTTAGGTTAGGTTAGGTTAGGTTAGGTTAGGTTAGGTTAGGTTAGGTTAGGTTAGGTTAGGTTAGGTTAGGTTAGGTTAGGTTAGGTTAGGTTAGGTTAGGTTAGGTTAGGTTAGGTTAGGTTAGGTTAGGTTAGGTTAGGTTAGGTTAGGTTAGGTTAGGTTAGGTTAGGTTAGGTTAGGTTAGGTTAGGTTAGGTTAGGTTAGGTTAGGTTAGGTTAGGTTAGGTTAGGTTAGGTTAGGTTAGGTTAGGTTAGGTTAGGTTAGGTTAGGTTAGGTTAGGTTAGGTTAGGTTAGGTTAGGTTAGGTTAGGTTAGGTTAGGTTAGGTTAGGTTAGGTTAGGTTAGGTTAGGTTAGGTTAGGTTAGGTTAGGTTAGGTTAGGTTAGGTTAGGTTAGGTTAGGTTAGGTTAGGTTAGGTTAGGTTAGGTTAGGTTAGGTTAGGTTAGGTTAGGTTAGGTTAGGTTAGGTTAGGTTAGGTTAGGTTAGGTTAGGTTAGGTTAGGTTAGGTTAGGTTAGGTTAGGTTAGGTTAGGTTAGGTTAGGTTAGGTTAGGTTAGGTTAGGTTAGGTTAGGTTAGGTTAGGTTAGGTTAGGTTAGGTTAGGTTAGGTTAGGTTAGGTTAGGTTAGGTTAGGTTAGGTTAGGTTAGGTTAGGTTAGGTTAGGTTAGGTTAGGTTAGGTTAGGTTAGGTTAGGTTAGGTTAGGTTAGGTTAGGTTAGGTTAGGTTAGGTTAGGTTAGGTTAGGTTAGGTTAGGTTAGGTTAGGTTAGGTTAGGTTAGGTTAGGTTAGGTTAGGTTAGGTTAGGTTAGGTTAGGTTAGGTTAGGTTAGGTTAGGTTAGGTTAGGTTAGGTTAGGTTAGGTTAGGTTAGGTTAGGTTAGGTTAGGTTAGGTTAGGTTAGGTTAGGTTAGGTTAGGTTAGGTTAGGTTAGGTTAGGTTAGGTTAGGTTAGGTTAGGTTAGGTTAGGTTAGGTTAGGTTAGGTTAGGTTAGGTTAGGTTAGGTTAGGTTAGGTTAGGTTAGGTTAGGTTAGGTTAGGTTAGGTTAGGTTAGGTTAGGTTAGGTTAGGTTAGGTTAGGTTAGGTTAGGTTAGGTTAGGTTAGGTTAGGTTAGGTTAGGTTAGGTTAGGTTAGGTTAGGTTAGGTTAGGTTAGGTTAGGTTAGGTTAGGTTAGGTTAGGTTAGGTTAGGTTAGGTTAGGTTAGGTTAGGTTAGGTTAGGTTAGGTTAGGTTAGGTTAGGTTAGGTTAGGTTAGGTTAGGTTAGGTTAGGTTAGGTTAGGTTAGGTTAGGTTAGGTTAGGTTAGGTTAGGTTAGGTTAGGTTAGGTTAGGTTAGGTTAGGTTAGGTTAGGTTAGGTTAGGTTAGGTTAGGTTAGGTTAGGTTAGGTTAGGTTAGGTTAGGTTAGGTTAGGTTAGGTTAGGTTAGGTTAGGTTAGGTTAGGTTAGGTTAGGTTAGGTTAGGTTAGGTTAGGTTAGGTTAGGTTAGGTTAGGTTAGGTTAGGTTAGGTTAGGTTAGGTTAGGTTAGGTTAGGTTAGGTTAGGTTAGGTTAGGTTAGGTTAGGTTAGGTTAGGTTAGGTTAGGTTAGGTTAGGTTAGGTTAGGTTAGGTTAGGTTAGGTTAGGTTAGGTTAGGTTAGGTTAGGTTAGGTTAGGTTAGGTTAGGTTAGGTTAGGTTAGGTTAGGTTAGGTTAGGTTAGGTTAGGTTAGGTTAGGTTAGTTAGGTTAGGTTAGGTTAGGTTAGGTTAGGTTAGGTTAGGTTAGGTTAGGTTAGGTTAGGTTAGGTTAGGTTAGGTTAGGTTAGGTTAGGTTAGGTTAGGTTAGGTTAGGTTAGGTTAGGTTAGGTTAGGTTAGGTTAGGTTAGGTTAGGTTAGGTTAGGTTAGGTTAGGTTAGGTTAGGTTAGGTTAGGTTAGGTTAGGTTAGGTTAGGTTAGGTTAGGTTAGGTTAGGTTAGGTTAGGTTAGGTTAGGTTAGGTAGGTTAGGTTAGGTTAGGTTAGGTTAGGTTAGGTTAGGTTAGGTTAGGTTAGGTTAGGTTAGGTTAGGTTAGGTTAGGTTAGGTTAGGTTAGGTTAGGTTAGGTTAGGTTAGGTTAGGTTAGGTTAGGTTAGGTTAGGTTAGGTTAGGTTAGGTTAGGTTAGGTTAGGTTAGGTTAGGTTAGGTTAGGTTAGGTGTTAGGTTAGGTTAGGTTAGGTTAGGTTAGGTTAGGTTAGGTTAGGTTAGGTTAGGTTAGGTTAGGTTAGGTTAGGTTAGGTTAGGTTAGGTTAGGTTAGGTTAGGTTAGGTTAGGTTAGGTTAGGTTAGGTTAGGTTAGGTTAGGTTAGGTTAGGTTAGGTTAGGTTAGGTTAGGTTAGGTTAGGTTAGGTTAGGTTAGGTTAGGTTAGGTTAGGTTAGGTTAGGTTAGGTTAGGTTAGGTTAGGTTAGGTTAGGTTAGGTTAGGTTAGGTTAGGTTAGGTTAGGTTAGGTTAGGTTAGGTTAGGTTAGGTTAGGTTAGGTTAGGTTAGGTTAGGTTAGGTTAGGTTAGGTTAGGTTAGGTTAGGTTAGGTTAGGTTAGGTTAGGTTAGGTTAGGTTAGGTTAGGTTAGGTTAGGTTAGGTTAGGTTAGGTTAGGTTAGGTTAGGTTAGGTTAGGTTAGGTTAGGTTAGGTTAGGTTAGGTTAGGTTAGGTTAGGTTAGGTTAGGTTAGGTTAGGTTAGGTTAGGTTAGGTTAGGTTAGGTTAGGTTAGGTTAGGTTAGGTTAGGTTAGGTTAGGTTAGGTTAGGTTAGGTTAGGTTAGGTTAGGTTAGGTTAGGTTAGGTTAGGTTAGGTTAGGTTAGAGTTAGGTTAGGTTAGGTTAGGTTAGGTTAGGTTAGGTTAGGTTAGGTTAGGTTAGGTTAGGTTAGGT
>JAWQEG010002402.1:0-180000 GCA_033782935.1 Petrolisthes cinctipes | reverse complement strand
GAAAAACAGTCCAGGTTAGCCCACCTGCTGTTCGGAAACTTCCTGCTAGACGACCAGCTCCTGCTCGGCCAGCCAGTCCTGCTGTAAGTCAGAGAGCTCAAACTTCTCGTTCATCTGGAGCATCAGCAGCTTCCCAACTATCTCTCTCTCGCACCGTCTCTGTAAAGACACCAGAACGAGTAACAAATGTAATCAGCCACTTTTTGCCAGCTGATCATATATATGATGCCACAGGCTCTGTTGTCATTAACAGAGCATCAGAAAGCAGCAGTAGGCGTGGATCAGGTGCCTCCTCTGGTAGTTCCAGTCAGTTCGTATCCAGACCAGCTTCTCCTGCCCCAGTTCGACCTGCCCCAAGACCTGCTCCCAGACCTGCTCCCAAACCTGCAGTTCGTCGTGTTGAGTCACCTCGTTCTTCTGGAGCATCAGCAGCCTCTCAGCTATCCCTCTCCCGTACTGTGTCAGTAAAGACACCTGATCGAGTGACAAATGTGATCAACCACTTTTTGCCAGCTGATCATAGATACGATGCCATTGGATCAGTTGTCATTAACAGAGCATCAGAGAGCAGCAGTAGGCGTGGATCAGGTTCCTCAGCTGGTGCAAGTCAGTTCGTATCCAGACCAGCTTCTCCTGCACCTGTTCGACCTGCTCCCAGACCTGCTCCCAGACCTGCTCCCAAACCTGCAGCTCGTCGTGTTGAGTCGTCACGTTCTTCTGGAGCATCAGCAGCTTCCCAACTATCTCTCTCTCGCACCGTCTCTGTAAAGACACCAGAACGAGTAACAAATGTAATCAGCCACTTTTTGCCAGCTGATCATATATATGATGCCACAGGCTCTGTTGTCATTAACAGAGCATCAGAAAGCAGCAGTAGGCGTGGATCAGGTGCCTCCTCTGGTAGTTCCAGTCAGTTCGTATCCAGACCAGCTTCTCCTGCCCCAGTTCGACCTGCTCCAAGACCTGCTCCCAGACCTGCTCCCAGACCTGCTCCCAAACCTGCAGTTCGTCGTGTTGAGTCACCTCGTTCTTCTGGAGCATCAGCAGCCTCTCAGCTATCCCTCTCCCGTACTGTGTCAGTAAAGACACCTGATCGAGTGACAAATGTGATCAACCACTTTTTGCCAGCTGATCATAGATACGATGCCATTGGATCAGTTGTTATTAACAGAGCATCATCCTCATCTAGTGGACAGGCAGCAGGCAGTTCCAGAACTGGCTCCAGCAGAGGAAGCAGTAGCAGTGCCTCAGCTGCTCGTAGAAGGAACGAAGAATCAAGCACCATTTCAAGGGGGTCCTCATCCAGACAGGCAGCGTCCAGTGTCTTCGGACAGTCAGCAGGATCTGAGTCAGCAGCAAGTGCCAGCAGAGCTGCAGCAGCCAGTGCCAGCAGAGCTGCAGCAGCCAGTGCCAGCAGAGCTGCAGCAGAAAGTGCCAGCAGAGCTGCAGCAGCAAGTGCCAGCAGAGCTGCAGCAGCCAGTGCCAGCAGAGCTGCAGCAGAAAGTGCCAGCAGAGCTGCAGCAGCCAGTGCCAGCAGAGCTGCAGCAGAAAGTGCCAGCAGAGCTGCAGCAGCCAGTGCCAGCAGAGCTGCAGCAGAAAGTGCCAGCAGAGCTGCAGCAGCAAGTGCCAGCAGAGCTGCAGCAGAAAGTGCCAGCAGAGCTGCAGCAGCAAGTGCAAGAAGAGAGTCATCAGCCAGCAGAGCTTCAAGTTCTCAGTCTTCATCTTCCCAGCAATCTGCCGCTGCTGCAGCTGCTGCTGCTGCTGCCAGGGCTTCTAAAGCCAGTGCTAGAAGAGAATCATCAGCCAGCAGAGCATCAAGCTCTCAGTCTTCATCTTCCCAGCAATCTGCTGGAGCTGCCGCCGCCGCCGCCGCTGCTGCTGCTGCTGCCAGGGCTTCTAAAGCCAGTGCTAGAAGAGAATCATCAGCCAGCAGAGCATCAAGCTCTCGGTCTTCATCTTCCCAGCAATCTGCTGCCGCTGCTGCTGCTGCTGCTGCCAGGTCCTCGTCTGCAGGTGCCAGCCAGAGTTATACCTATGAACTTGCTGATCAATACCGTGGTGGAAGTTCAGCATCCTCCGCTGACCTGCAGGCAGAACTGGAGGCCTTCAGAGCAGATGCAGCCAGGTCAGGGGTCAAGATTGCCCAAACACGACAAGATTCAGCGGATGTGGGCAGCGTGAGTATATGTTTCTTGTTTTCCTGATGCTAGATCCCACTATCTGTTTACTATATATACATCACTGCCTGCTTCACCATATTAATCTCTCAGTTTGTTTAACCTCCATCACATTATCTCTTCTTTATCTTTGATATGTCCCCTTCCTGCTTGGTCACAGAACTAAGTAGGTCCATACCGTTTATGTTGAGGCATCTTGGACAACTAGTATCAGAGTTGTCTCAGCCATTCAGAGTGCCATATTCTAAATTCTTTGAAATCTTAATATGGTTTGAACTGTTTATAGATATGTTTTAGGTGTTGTGTGCATTGTGGAATTGACCAGTAATAATGTTGGCAAATTGAAGGTTAATAATTCCTTGAACCTGTGATGCCAAACAACATATTGAAGGAATTTATTTCATAATATGTTTGTAAGAAATCAATAGCCTCTGATCAGTCATAAATGTCCTAGTCACTTAAGGAAGGATGTTCTATCAAATGTTGCTTTATTTTATATTATACTACAAGCAGGAAGGTACTGGACCATACAGGTTAAGAGGACAGGCCACTTTTGATATATTGGACTTCCTTGATTCCTCCAAAGTGTGTCAGGAAACAGGACCAGATTAAGAAAACTAATAGTGGCCTGTTGCTTCGAATAGTTTGGATGAATCAGTTACTCCAGATTTACCAACATTGTACTACCTACCCCCTTAAGGACCCTGTGATCGTGTATAGAAATTGGAGGCTTCTGATTCCTCCTGATTATGCCGCGAAACAAGCTATTTCTATATAGATGGTGCTACGAGGCAACATTTGAAGGACTCGTTTACCTCCAATATTCTGACAACATCACATGGGACCTTAAGAGTTACCGCCCTCTGATTGCTTTACTCAGCGCTGACCACTAGTATTGCTCAGCTGTATTATGGAGGTAGTACAGTGATAGTAAATCTGAAACAACACATTCCTCCTCTACGCTATTCCAGGCAACAGGACAACATTATTTTTTGTTAATCTGGTCTTGTGTCCTGGTATACTTTGGAGGAATCAAGGCGCTCCGATGTACCAAAAGTTTAATACCCTTTTATAATCGATATTAATTTTTCTCCATCTTAGCATCCTGTCTAACCCAAACAAACTTACTATAATACTGGCCATAAGAATTCGTACACACACTGTTGTTTTCGAGGGCTTACAACACACATAAAATGAAAGACTACGTAACTGCAATACAACACTATTATTAAGTTTGTTGTTTTGCAATCACCGAGTCACTTGTCATTTTTACAGTATTTCCAGAGTAATGAATGACCTCTCTTTCCAGTACTTCCAGAATAATGAATGACCTCTCTTTCCAGTACTTCTAGAATAATGAATGACCTCTCTTTCCATAATATAGCCTGTGTAAGAATTCTTGTGGCCCAAAGTAGTACCTAAACCATGTAGTATCTTCACTGACTCTCCTGCCACAACCAACCAACCAACCAAGTAACCAACCAATCTATCCCATCATGGTGTCTTCCTAGTCTAACTCAAACTAAATCCAAGAGTACCTGACCCATTCTATTTATACTCTGGTTTGTCTCACCATACTGTAGATAAGTTCCCTGACCTTTGAAAACTCCTCACTCAATTTTACCAAGATAATGCTCACTCTATCACACCAAGATAACGAAGGCTGATTTACTATGCCATCCTTTTAGTACATTGGAGTGCCTTGATTCCTCCAAAGTATGCCAGGAAACAGAACCAGATGGACAGATAATTATAATGGTGTCCTGTTGCTTTTTCTGAATAGTTTGGAGGAATCAGTTGCTCCAGATTTACCAACACAATACTATCCATCCCCTCAAGCTTTTCATTTGTCATTGGTCTGTCAGTGTGTATGTATTAGCTCTGTGAATATGCTAATTAGCCTGGCCAACTTAATTAACATTCTCATACTCCTCATGCACAACCTAGGGCGAACAATACACTCTCTTCCCTTCCAGGAAAAAAAAAAAAAAAAAAAAAAAAAAAAAAAAAAAAAAAAAAAAAAAAAAAAAAAACAATGACCATCTCTTTATACACGTTGGTTGACTCTATTGTTTGTGAAAGAGGCTGGAAAAATTTGGTAGCGTCCAGTCAGTCAGTAGCTTCCAGATCAAAATTTACTTATGCATGCACCACTCCGTTTGCCAGGTACTTTTAAAGGTATAGGATTGAAAGCGATGCAATATAATTTTAACAAAAGTGTATGCTAAAGTGGGGGTATAAATTCAGAAATAACTGCGAGACGAGACAAAAAAAAAAAAAAAAAAAAAAAAAAAAAAATCGAATAAGAATAATGAATGCCCCTCCCGGAAAAGGAATGTGATTGGAAAACCCTTCACTGTCTCAATAAATCCGATTTGTACTCCTCTTGGGGCCTATCAGTAGACGAGACGAGGGTGCGGCACTCCAGGGGGAAATATCAGTGGAGATTGAAGTGAGGGGGTAACACTCTTTTGGTGGGTATATTTAGAGCACCTTGACTCCTCCAAACTAGCCCAGGAAACAGGACCAGATGGATTCAGATAATGGTGTTCTGTTGTTGCCTGGAATAGCTTGAAAGGATCCAGTTGTTTAAGATTTTCCAACGCTGTGCTACTCTCCTTAATTGTTTTATGGGTTTAGGAGAATGGGAAGCGGTGGGTGATTCCATTAACTAAAACTATGGGTGAAATGTGACTGATAACTTAAGGGGAGAGTACACGTTTGGTGGTACATTAGAGTGCCTTGATTCCTCCAAAGTATGCCAGGAAACAGGACCAGATTAGCAGAAATAATGGTGGCCTGTTGCTGGGAATAGTTTGGAGGAATCATTATCTCCCAAAATGCCAAAACTGTACCCTCCCCTTAACATCTGAGGACGTCAGGGAAGTTTTCTAATTTAGTCAGGCCACACTAAATTCCTTTATACAATATCTGGTACAATAATTTTCCTGTCTGTAGGGAACTAAATGAATAATACAACATTAAATATATATATATATTGGAACTGCTGAATGGAGGAGGCAACAAATAGAAACTCAATAAATTATACAACATAAAAAAATAAATATATGGACTCGCATAGGTGAGACAAATATACAAAAACTATATAAATAATACAACATTGAAAAAAAAAAAAAAAAAAAACATATCTGGAATTGAATGGGGGAGGCAAAGAACAACAACAACAAACATCAAACCAACCAACCAACCAACCAAGCACTCCACCACCACTCCCCCATGTTCCTCCAGGGCTCAGACCCGTACAGCTTCAGCGTGAGGGTAGAGGACGACTCGACCACCAACTACCAAAGCAGAGATGAATGGGTTGATGCCGATGGAATCACACATGGCTGGTACACAATCCTGATGCCTGATGCTTACTACTACAACTACACCTACACTGCCCATCCTGTCAAGGGCTACCAGGTACACACCATTGTCTTCTCCACCACCTTCCATAGATACGACTCCATATTTTACCCTCCTTTTCCACTTACTTCATTTCCAAACTTTCTTAATTCTCTCTTCTTTAGATACTGGATGTTTTTAGTCTCGTTTTCCTCTTCCTTCATTTCCAAACTTTCTTCATTCTCTCTTCCATAGATACTACTCAATATTTTAGTCTTGTTTTCCTCTTTCTTCATTTTTAGATACTGGATGTTTTAGTCTCGTTTTACACTTACTTCATTTCCAGCCTTTCTTCGTTTTCTCTTCCATCGATACTACTCCATATTTTACCCTCCTTTTCCACTTCCTTCATTTCTTCTCTTGGCTTTCTTCAATCTCCTCTCTCTAGATACTCGATGTTTTAGTCTCGTTTCCAATTCCTTCATTTCCAGACTTTCTTCATTTTCTCTTTTTTACTCTCCTTTTCCACTTCCTTCATTTCCAGACTTTCTTCATTTTTAGATACTCGATATTTTACTCTCCTTTTCCTCTTCCTTCATTTCCAGACTTTCTTCATCCTCTCTTCTTTAGATACTCGATATTTTACTCTCCTTTTCCACTTACTTCATTTCCAGACTTTCTTCATTCTCTCTTCTTTAGATACTCGATATTTTAGTCTCGTTTTCCACTTCTTTCATTTCCAGGCTTTCCTTATTCTTCCTTCTCTGGATACTGAATGTTTACATTTTTTTCACGTGTTCTTACAACGTGCTTTTTTTTCTTGTAGTTCCGTCAATTTCTACAGTTCTTGCACACCTGTTCTCATCTTTCTGTTTGGTCTCATTTTCCTCCTTTTTTTTTATTTCTAGGCTTTCGTTGTTCTCCCTTTTTCATTTCTATAGCCTTACTTTTTTTATTCTCCTCTGTCTGTCACTGTACATGTTTATTTGTTTGTCTGTTTGTCTGTCTGTCTGTCTGTCACTTTACATATCTTGTCTGTCATTAAAAGATAAATTGAACTGTACAGCCACATTCAAATAACCACCGACACCTTCTTTCCATAATGCAAATAAATCAGTATCATATCGAATTATAATCATACAACAACACCTTATGTCAACTCAACCCCCTCAATTATTTATTATTATGAGGGGCTGCAAAATCATACATGTGTTGTTCTTTATTACCAAGATATTTACTACGATGGAAGGAAAGTGTTGATGGATATTTGATTGTGGCTGTACAGTTGGCCACATATGAAGCTGGTATGGCTCGTTACTTGTGAGGTAACTACAAAAAAAAAAAAAAAAAAAGGAAAGTGAAAATATATGTAGTTTTTTGACAGGCAGACAGTAAAATATTATTACTGTCACCTTATCAACAAACTATAACTTTTGCTCACCTTCCTTCCTCTTGTATCTACCTCACAAGTTAGCGAGGCGTACCAGATTCATGTGTGGGCAACTGTACATGTCTTGTTTGTCATTCATCGTAGTCTCTGTTGAAACATCATAAAATATCAATTCGTCACTTCCATGTGTGTATTCGCAAATCACTTCTTTCTCTCGAGTTCTTCCTCTCTTTTCATGTGTCTGTTTGTGGTTGGTTAATTAAGGACCCTGTGCTCGTGTTTGATAATTAATTGGAGGCTTCTGATTCCTCCTGACCATGCCACGAAAAACAAGCTCCTTCGATATAGGTGTGTGTGTTTCGTGGCAATATTTGAAGGACTCGTTTTAACATCCAATTTTCTGACTAGGTACATACATACATCACAGGGTTCTTTAATTCTCTCTCATATACAATCTTTCCCATGTTTTTTTTTTTAATTTCTTGTAGTTGAGTCTTTTTTTCTATAATTCTTTCTCTCGTGTTGTCTGTGGTCTTTCTATTTGTACTTGTGAGTCTTTCTTCTATAATTCTTTCATTCGTGTTGTCCTCCTGTTTGTACTCGTCATAGTTGTTGTTGTTGTTGTCGTAGTTGTTGTTGTTGTTGTTGTTGTTGTTGTTGTTGTTGTTGTAGTTGTTGTTGTTGTTGTTGTTTAGTCTGTCCACCAACTGTATACATGTCTGTCCTGTCCGTCCAAACAGTATAAATTGCCCTTCCATCCACGAACAGGCCAGCACACGCCCATCACCACAGACAGAGGGCAGCACTACCACCACTACCACCACCATTACTGTACCATCACCACCACTACCACCATTACCACCATTACTTGTACCATCACCACCACTACCACCACCACCACCACCACCAGCCAACAATATATCATTTTAGGGACCCTGACAGTATTGTAGTCAGAAAATTGGAGGTAAATGAGTCCTTCAATTATTGCCACGAAACACCACTACCTATATAGAAGGAGCTTGTTTCGTGGCATAGTCAGAAGGAAACAGAAGCCTCCAATTTTCATACACAATCACAGGGTTCTTAATTAAACAATCTTTTGGTCTTTATAACAATTGCCTCCCACCACAGCTCCACCAGTTGAAGAACACCACTTACTTCATCACACAGGTTTTAGTGACACCAGGAGAAGAGAGAACACGGAGAGAACACGGAGGAACAGAGAACAGAACACGGGAGAAGCTACTACAATTCATATTTATAATCCAAGGGTCGTGTGTCAGAAACTATTACCCTAGCGATGACTATGACTGATGCTATGGCTCCCTTGTAGTATCTGGGGAGCCTTTGTATAGTTGTCTCCATTGGTAACGAGTACAGTGTCAAGAGGACTAGGCGAAATGTGGCAACGCTGTGTTTGTATATGCGTAGTCATTCAGAGTAAATGAATGGATAGATCTCACTCCTGCTATAGTATATCCACCACCATTAGGATGCTATGTAAACAAACAATCATAGAAGTGCCACATTTCACCACCAGACTCATCGGATGCTGTGCTCGTTACCAGTGGAGCTAACTGTACCACTTATTGTCACCATCCAACCCATGACGACCTATCCTGCACACAGATGACCCAAATTTGACCCAGTTTACGTATCTCATGAAAATCCCAAGGTGGCAGTAATATAAACGGGATTATAACGTGTGTATATATGCTAATTATTTCCTGCTCCATTTAGACACGTCGATTGCCACCTCCTATTTACTCATAACATTTACCTATTTTACCAATATACAGCTCAAACATACAGGAAATACCAGCCATGATGTTGCTGTTACTGCTCCTGTTACCACTACTACTACTATTACTACTACTACTACTACTATTACTACTTCCAGATTTTTTTTTTTATTATTTTTTTTTTGTACAGTTTTGTTTATGTACAGTTGCCCACACATGAAGCTGGTACGCCTCGCTACTTGTGAGGTACCTACAACAGGAAGGAAAGTGAGCAAAAGTTATAGTTTATTGACAAGCAGACAGTAATAATATATTTTTTTACTGTCTGCCTGTCAACAAACTACATCTTTTTTTTCACTTTCCTTTCTTTTGTAGCCAAGCACCTCACAAGTAAAAAACGAGTCATACCAGCTTCATGTGTAGCCAACTGTACACTCATAATTTATACCTCAACTCCACAGCCTGATAATTTCCTACCAAGTACATGAACATACAAAAACGAATCATTTCACTCCAAGCCTAAATTTAAGTTATTGACAAAGCTTGCTTAACTAAAAATGCATTCATTATTGATAACAACTGTAAATAATTATCCACATGAATTGCGTTGTATCCATGCATGGTTGAGTGAGTAACATTGAAAGGGATACACTGTTTTTGGTAAATCTGGTGGATACTGATTCCTCCAAACTATTCCAGGCAACAGAACACTATTATTTGTGCTAACCTGGTCCTGTTTCCTGGCATACTTTGGAGGAAACGAGGCACTCCAGTGTACCATAAAATAATAGCCCCCTTAATTGTGCTAACCTGGTCCTGTTTCCTGGCATACTTTGGAGGAATCAAGGCACTCCAGTGTACCAAAATGAATTATACTACCCCCTTAAGGGACCCTGTGTGTGTTGTAGTCAGAAAATTCGAGATAAATGAGTCCTTCAACTATTGCCACGAAACACACACACACCTACATGGAAGGATCTTGTTTCGTGGCATGGTCAGGAGGAATCAGAAGCATCCAATAAATTATCCTACACGAGCACAGGGTCCTTAAAACTGCAATAAATAATGTGCTTTTTATATATATTTTCAGAAGGGGTCGTTAAAAAGTCGATGGGGGTGGGGGGGCTACTGATTCCTCCAAACTATGTCGTGAAACTGATCCCTGTATTAGTGGTCTGTATCTTGGCATAGTTTGGAGGAATCAGGAGCCCTTCATTTCACCAACAAGAGATGCTCCACTTTATCTCTTTCCATCACCGTATTTGACTTGTATCGTATTTATGTTCTGTTTTTAATTATTTATTTATTTATTTATTTATTTCCTGTATGTGTGTTGTTGTTGTTGTTGTTGTTGTTATGTGTTATATTTTTCGTTACCTACTAGTCATTATTTCAGTAACATATTTATAGTAACTTTTTCTTGACCTTTTCTATGAGTCTATATGTATGGAAAATCAAAAATAGTATGTAAATGTAATCTGTCTATGTAAATTATCCATAGGGTCCCTTAGATGAGAGAGAGAGAGAGAGAGAGAGAGAGAGAGAGAGAGAGAGAGAGAGAGAGAGAGAGAGAGAGAGTGTGTGTGTGTGTGTGTGTGTGTGTGTGTGTGTATGTGTGTGTGTGTGTCTGTCTGTGTGTGTGTGTGTGTGTGTGTATGTGTGTGTGTGTGTGTGTGTGTGTGTGTGTGTGTGTGTAGAAGTCTGGGCAGGTATTCACAAAACATCTTAAAATTTGGACTTGGTGTGTTTGCAATACTGATAAATGTTTCGGGCTCATTTCAAAGCAGTGAATGGTTTTGCTATTCTATTTGTATGAGCTGTTGTTATGATATCGAAGCAGTGTCGGGTCCCATGGGTCCTTCCTCTCCATGAAATAAATGCTTACGAATAAAATTTTAAGTTAAGGGGGTAGGTAATTCGCTTTTATTACAGTGGAGTGCCTTGATTCCTCCAAAGTATGCCAGGAAACAAAACCATATGGACAAATATAATGGTGTCCTGTTGCTTGGTATTGTTTGGAGGATTCAGTTGCTCCAGATTTACCAACACCAAATTTCCCCCTTAAGAGCGAACTTTGCTTTTGTGAATCCGGGCCCAGCTGACCTCGATGTTTCTTGAGGAATGTGTTTGGTTTTCTGAAGAGTATTTGTGACTCCATAAATTGTAAAGGTCCAAACTTTTCTTGAATGCATGTACGGTTGGTTTTTGACATGTAGTACAGTTGCCGACACATGAAGCTGGTACGCCTCGCTTCTTGTGAGGAAGGAAGGAAATGAGCAAAAGTTATAGTTTGTTGACAGGCACACAGTAATAATATTTTACTGTCTGCTTGTCAACAAACTACAATTTTTCGTAACTTTCCTTCCCTTTGTAGCTGCCTCACATGTAACGAGCCCTACCAGCTTCATATGTGGTCAACTGTACCTATAAAACCTCTGATACTTAAAGTGTCTCTGTGAGCGTGTGTGAAAGGAATGAATAGAGAGGAATAAAATAATAAAAGAAGTTAGAAAAAAGAATAAAAGAAATTAAGGAAGAAAAGGTAAAAGTTCAAGGGCTTTATTTCTAAGTTTTCGATGACAGAAAAAAGAATACGAGAAATTAAGGAAGAAAAGGTAAAAGTTCAAGGGCTTTATTTCTAAGTTCTCGATGACCCCCTGAGTAGGTTGTAACGTGTGTGTATATTTTGCAGGTGAGTGTTGCCAGGCAGGACTCCGGTGTCAAGCTCCAACCCGTCGAGGCTGACATCTATGCCCCCGCCACCGTCTTTTCTAACCAGGGCGTCACCAGGTTTGACAACTTCGCCATATCTGGTGTCAACAACGACTACCAGTCTGACGAGAACATGAGCTACGAGGAGAACGCTGCTGCTACCTTTGCCGAGTCTCAGGCTGAGGCTCTGAAGGCTGGACGTTCAGACTCATCATCCAGGCAGGTGGTCTCCGTCGGCCCTCCCAGCCACATGTGCGGTCACAGGCTGGTGCGTGTACCTGGATCAAGGACTCCTGGCAAGAACAGCATTGGTGGTCTTGTATTTGGCCCTTGCACCTACTCTGCTGAGTTTGACAGTGAAGCTGCAAGTAGAATCTCCCATACCAGTGGCTCGGCCTCAGGTGGAGCAGCTCAGGGTCAAGGAAGTGCTTCATCCTTCAGACAGTCTTCATCCAGCAGGAGCAGTGGGAGTTCTTCATCATCATCATCTTCAGGAGTAGGTTCTGGGTTCTCTGGTAGACAATCCAGCACTTCCTCCTTCAAGTCGTCTGGTGGTTCAACAACGTCATCTGGATTTTCCTCAGGAGCTTCCTCCTCCTCCTCCTCCTCCAGCTCTTCATCATCTAAGGCATCTGGATCATCACAGTCTGCAGGTGGAGCATCCTCTGGATCTTCCTTTAGAGGATCACAGTCTGTTGGTGGAGCATCCTCTGGATCTTCCTTTAAGGCATCTGGATCATCACAGTCTGCAAGTGGAGCATCCTCTGGATCTTCCTCTAGGGGATCACAGTCTGCAGGTGGAGCATCCTCTGGATCTTCCTTTAGGGGATCACAGTCTGTTGGTGGAGCATCCTCTGGATCTTCCTTTAAGGCATCTGGATCATCACAGTCTGCAAGTGGAGCATCCTCTGGATCTTCCTCTAGGGGATCACAGTCTGCAGGTGGAGCATCCTCTGGATCTTTCTTTAAGGCATCTGGATCATCACAGTCTGCTGGTGGAGCATCCTCTGGATCTTCCTTTAGGGGATCACAGTCTGTTGGTGGAGCATCCTCTGGATCTTCCTTTAAGGCATCTGGATCATCACAGTCTGCTGGTGGAGCATCCTCTGGATCTGCAGGTTTGTTGAGTGTGTTCGGTGGATCTACACAGTCGTCTGGGTCACTTGGAGGTTCATCAAGGGGTTCCACCAAGGGTGCTGGCTCATCAGGATCCTCTGGTTCTTCCTCATCTCAGTCATCTAGGTCATCATTCTCTTCTTCTTCTTTGTCAGGCTCTGGTCCCTCCACCTCTCAGAGCCACCAGTCTGGTAGGTTCATACAAGTGTCAACCAAGAACCCTGGATCAGGTGCAGGTCAGGGCATTAGGCATTCAACTTCCTCCTCCAGTGGTTCCAGTTTCTCCTCCAGTAGCCAGACCTCTGGAGGTCAAACTCTGACTCGCACTATCTCTGTCAAGGCCCCAGAACGCATCTCCAGTACTATCTCACACTTCACCCCAAATATCCATGACTATGAGGCAACTGGTGGTGTAACTCTTGGAAGAGAAATTAGCACTACTCGCCAAATTACCCGGCCAGCTCAGGCTGTGTTTGTGGCTACTTCACCTGCCAAGTCCAGGGTTTCCAGCTCCTCTCGCTCCTCTGCTTCATCAGCATCTGACCTGGCTCTGACTCGCACTGTGTCAGTAAAGACACCTGAGCGAAGCAGCAATATTATCAGCCACTTCCTCCCTGCTGACCACAGGTATGATGCAGTTGGCTCTGTCACCATCAACAGGTCCAAGGTCCAACCTGTCAGAGCGCCCAGGGTCCGTGTAACTCCAGTTTCTGTCCCTGAACTAGTGTCCGCCCCCGCCCGTCCTCGTGCCCCTGCTGACCTCGCCCTCACCCGGTCTGTGTCTGTCAAAAGCCCAGAGCACAAATCATCTGTGATCTCACACTTCAGCCCAGCCCAGCCTAAATACGAAGCCACTGGGTCCGTTACCATCCATCGGTCTACTGAATAAATTGGATGATGACCCACCAAGCAGCAAGTGCCAAATACCTTCACTTCACACGGTTTTAATCAAGAAGTCAGGTACTTCATCACACTGGATATATAATTCAAGGAGGGAGATGAAACTCTTGCTAAGTCTGTCTGTATGTGTAATCTAGCTGTGTGAATCTATACTCACACACTGTCTCATGACTCTAAGCCCTATTTCATATTTTCAACAAGCGCCTCACTCTTTTCACATCACACTCTCACCCTTAATTATTCTCAACACACTCCCTTTACAACCCCAAGCAGCAGAATGTTCACAAGGACCACATTCATGCTTTTCACTGCTAGCCTCTCTCTCTCCCACACTCTCTACACCTTCCTCATATCTTGTTTGTGACACGTTCTCTTCACACTTGATAAACTCCACGTGTGAACTCTTTCCTTCACACATTTCCTTCCAATCCGTCCGTCCCTTTCTGTGCTTCTTGTGCCATTTATTTCATTCTTCACTCCTGTCCTTCTTCTTTGGTCTTTCATTTCTAATTTATTTTCTCATTTATCCTTCAATAATTAAAACATGGGCTTGTATTTATTTGTTTATGTATTTTATTTATATATTTATTTTCTCCCTTGCTTGTATTTATTGTGGGGTCAAACTGAGCTGTATCTTGTAATTATCGATGCCTATTTATCACGAATATTCTAATTAGTCATAGTAAAAAAATAAATATTCGACTGTCTGACCTATTTTGTATTTTTATTTACTTTCTCAAAACCAGTTAATTAAGGAAACCCAGTGATGCTGTAAAGAAATTGGAGGTAAATGAGTCCTTCAAATATTGCCACGAAACACACACACACACACACACACACACACACACACCTACAGTAAATGGAAGGAGCTTGTTTCGTGGCCTAGTCAGGAGGAATAACAAGCCTCCAATTCTCATACACGATCACAGGGTCCTTAATTTGAAAGTCCTAGAAAGATGAAAATTTGGAGGGGGGATGAGGGCGGGGGTTAAAGGGGTAGTATACTTTTGATACAGTTGGACACATGAATGGGTGGTACAGCCCAAGTGAAAGAAAGATGGTCAATTTCTGCCAATATCAAGTTCCTTAGTGCCAAATAGGAGACATCAGGGGCAGAAGTCAGTATTGAGGATGGTAATAAAAAGCAAGTACCTGATAATAGACACTGGTTAGGTTAGGTTAGGTGGGTTGGGTTAGGTTAGGTGGGTTGGGTTAGGTTTGGTTGGGTTGGGATAGGTTGGTAAATAGGAGGGGCAGAAGTCAGTATTGAGGATGGTAATAAAAAGCAAGTACCTGATAATAGACACTGGTTAGGTTAGGTTAGGTTAGGTGGGTTGGGTTGGGTTAGGTTGGTAAATAGGAGGGGCAGAAGTCAGTATTGAGGATGGTAATAAAAAGCAAGTACCTGATAATAGACACTGGTTACTCAAATGGGACAAGTATCTTTCACCTGGGCTGTACATACCACCCATTCATGTGTCCAACTGTACATTGGAGCACCTTGATTCCTCCAAAGTATGCCAGGAAACAAACAGAACCAGGCTAACTAAAATAATAATAATAGTGGTCCATTGTTGCTTAGAATAGTTTGGAGGAATCAGTTGCTCCAGATTTGCCACCAACACACTCTGTGAAGTTAACTAAAGGAGTTCTGAAGCAAATGGTTCCTCCAAATTAGTCCAGGGAACAGACCACCATTATTTGTTAATTATATATTTATTATTATTATTATTATTATTATTATTATTATTTTTTTTTTTTTTTTTTTTTTTTTTTTTTTTTAATCTGGTCCTGTTTTTATCCTTACACACTTTGGAGGAATCAAAGTGCTTCAATGAAATACCAAAAGTTTACTATCCCCCCTTGAATATAAAGCAAGAAAAAAAAAAAAAAAAAAAAAAAAATGAAACCAATGATCAAACACCAAATGAAATATTTGAAATGGAGAATGATAAACAACAAAAAGGAAATTACTTAGGAAATGGGGAAAAAAAATATATAGAAGTTACAGACTCGTCCAGGTTTTGTAATGAAGTCAATAAATAATAAACAAAAAAGTAGATAACGAAAGGGAAATATAAATGATAAAAAGATATAAAAGGGAAGGTAAGTCTAAATAACATGAGATGAAAGATAATAACAACAGATTAAAGATAGTTATAACAAAAGAAAGGTAATTATAACAGATGAAAGATAATAACAACAGATGAAAGATAATGACAACAGATGAAAGATAATAACAGTTGATGAAAGATAATAACAGTAGATTAAAGATAATTATAACAAAAGAAAGATAATAGCAACAAACGAAAGATAATAACAGTAGATTAAAGATAATTATAACAAAAGAAAGATAATAACAACAGATGAAAGATAATGACAACAGATGAAAGATAATAACAGATGAAAGGTAATAACAAAAAGATAATTACAGTAGATTAAAGATAATTATAACAAAAGAAAGATAATAACAGTAGATTAAAGATAATTATAACAAAAGAAAGATAATAACAACAGATTAAAGATAATAACAACAAAAGAAAGATAATAACAACAAAAGAAAGATAATAACAGTTGATGAATGATAATAACAGTAGATTAAAGATAATTATAACAAAAGAAAGATAATAACAGTAGATTAAAGATAATAACATAATAAATATAATAATAATCACTACCACACGTGTTGTACAGTACAGTAGACCATTATATGTGTAATAAAAGATATATGTAAGTTTAAGTACACTGGTAAAGCAACTCAACAATGAATTTTAGGCTTCGAATCAATGAACACTCGTACTGTTTCTTCGGAGCTGGCCAAATGCTTCAGAGAGAGAGAGAGAGAGAGAGAGAGAGAGAGAGAGTTGTGCGTCAGACTAGCGGAAGAGAGAGAGAGAGAGAGAGAGAGAGAGAGAGAGAGAGAGAGAGAGATAGGGGACTCACTGATTCGAACCCCCGAAGTAAGGGATTCAAAACTTCATTACTCCAGCGTTTTGCCAGCCAGTTTCCCTTGAGACGTGAGAGCGAGAACAGCAGACGGTCCCCATACATAAACAAAGGGCCATTTGTTGTTGTAGTGTGTGCCAGTGGAATTGTATTCACTTCTGTTACATTGGAGTGCCTTCATTCCTACAAACTATGCCAGGGAATAGGACCAGAAGAGCATAAATAATGGTGTGTGTGTTTTGTTACATTGGAGTGCCTTCATTCCTACAAACTATGCCAGGGAACAGAACCAGAAGAGCATAAATAATGGTGTGTGTGTTTTGTTACATTGGAGTGCCTTCATTCCTACAAACTATGCCAGGGAACAGGACCAGAAGAGCATAAATAATGGTGTGTGTGTTCTGTTACATTGGAGTGCCTTCATGCCTCCAAAGTATGCCAGGAAACAGAACCGGAAGAGCAAAAATAATGGTGTGTTTGTTCTGTTGCTTGGAGGATTCGGTTGCTCCAGATTTACCAACACAGCATTTTCCTCTTATTTAATTAACGGATCTGTACGACACAACACGACCCCTTCGCTATTCGTGTGTGGGGTCAACATCATTTCCATTTACATACAGGAGTTGCACAAGGTAAGACTTATATACACAGGTTATTAAAGGAAGGTACAAACTATTGAACAGTAACCTAGCTAGTAGTTTGATAGTTCTGGTAAGACTTAATTAAACAGGATATTAGAGGAAGGCACAAACAATTGAACAGTAACCTAGCTAGTAGTTTGATGGTTCTGGTAAGACTTAATTAAACAGGATATTAGAGGAAGGTACAAACTATTGAACAGTAACCTAGCTAGTAGTTTGATGGTTCTGGTAAGACTTAATTAAACAGGATATTAGAGGAAGGTACAAACTATTGAACAGTAACCTATATAGTGGTCTGATGGTTCTGGTAAGACTTACACAGGATATTAAAGGAAGGTACAAACTATTGATCAGTAACTTAGTGGTCTGATGGTTCTATAAGTAATTGGGGCAGGTCATAGGTTGATGGTGATGATGATGCCTTGGGAATATACAAAGCCAGGAGGTGTTTTTTTCAATACACAGTTATGATTTTTAAGTGTTCAAGTTGTGGATCAGGCAGGGGGCCGCTCATGGGGTTGTGCGGGGGATTTAAGGATCCAGGGGAGGATTAGGAAGCATCTAACCTAACCTAACCTGACCTAGATAAACCTAACCTAACCCAACCTAACCTAACCTAACCTGACCTAGATAAACCTAACCTAACCCAACCTAACCTAACCTAACCTGACCTAGATAAACCTAACCTAACCTAACCTAACCTAGATATACCCAACCTAACCTAACCTAACCTAACCTAACCTAACCCAACTCATTCTGATGTGAGCAACTACCAGGAATAAATTATGTTTGTGTTGTTTTTTGTTTAAAGTTCTATACATATCTTCAATACCTCCCACTTTGTACAGTTACGAGCACTAATGAGTATACAGTTCAGCTTTGACAGTCCAGTTCACCAACGAAGTAATTCCAATGGAGATTTTACTTTGCATTTATTTACTGTTGTCTCTAGGTATTCCAAGCACACCTGAATATTTATTAGTGCTCATGACTGTACAATGGAGATCTTATTGTTCCTTTATTTACTGTTGTCTCTAGGTATTCCAAGCACACCTGAATACTTATTTGTGCTTCTGACTGTACCGTAGTTTACCAACCTTTAATCATTCTCACACACTGTTTTCTTTCATAGAATCTTTAAACTGAGAATGCAGGGAGACTAAATTATAACTCAAAAAGGTAAATAAAGAACTTAAAAATAAAATATATATAATTCTATCACTGTTATTAAGTACCCTGTGATCGTGTATGAGAATTGGAGGCTTCTGATTCTTCCTGACTATGCCACGAAACAAGCTCCTTCCATAGGTGTGTGTGTGTGTGTGTGTGTGTTTCGTGGCAATATTTGAAGCACTCGTCTACCTCCAATTTTCTGACTACATCACAATAGGTCCCTTAAGGGGGGGAAGTTTTGTGTTGGTAAATCTGGAGCAACTATGAATCCTCCAAACTATTCCAAGCAACAACAGAACACCATTATTTTTGCTCTTCTGGTCCTGTTGTTTCCCGGCATACTTTGGAGGAATCATGGCACTCCAATGTAACAAAAAAGAATTATTACCACCTTAAACTCAGAGAATATCTAAAAGTAATTCAATTGTTGCTTTCAGATTCCATGCAACGATGTGAAGAGATGATGAAGGAGAAGTTGCCACGTGTTCTCTTATGGCACACACACACACACACACACACACACACACACACACACACACACACACACACACACACACACACACACACACACACACACACACACACACACACACACACACACACACACACACACACACACACATAGGTACAGCCACAATCAAATATCCATCGACACTTTCCTTCCATCGTAGTAAATATCTAGGTAATAAAAGAGAACAACACGTGTATGATATTGCAGCATCTCAAAATAATAATTAAGGGGGTTGCTTGAGTTGACGTAAAGTGTTGTATGATTATATTTTGATATGATACTAATTGTAGTAAATATCTTGGTAATAAAGAACAACACGTGTATGATTATAATCTAATTTGCAGCATCTCAAAATAATAATTGAGGGGGTTGCTTGAGTTGACGTAAGGTGGTGTTGTATGATTATATTTTGATATGATACTGCTGATTTATTTGCACGATGGAAGGAAAGTGTCGGTGGTTATTTGATTGTGGCTGTACATATCTGTGCCTCTGTGTGTGTGTGTGTGTGTGTGTGTGTGTGTATGTATGTGTGTGTGTGTGTGCCAGTGTGTGTGTGTGTGTGTGTGTGTGTGTGTGTGTGTACCAGTGTGTGTGCCAGTGTGTGTGTGCCAGTGTGTGTATGTATGTATGTATGTATGTGTGTGCTATCAGAGAACACGTAGCAATTAACTCCTCCACGAATTAATGAGAAGCAAAATAGAGGCGACGAGAATGACAGGAGACAACAGTGACAAAACCTAAACTTCACAATATATTCAGGTAAGATCATTTTTATTTACTGTCACGAGCCATACCTCCCCTTTTTATTAATAACCTGTATTTTTGGGACCCTGTGATTGTGTATGAGACCTGGTGGGTGGCTTTTGATTCCTCCTGACTATTATGCCACGAAACAAACTAGCTCTTTCAATGTAGGTGTGTGTGTGTGTGTGTGTATGTGAGAGAGAGAATGGTTGTGTGTGTGTGTGTGTGTTTGTGCGAGAGAATGGTTGGGTTGGTGTGTGTGTGTGTGTGTGTGAATGAGCGAATGATTGTGTGTGTGTGTGTGTTTGTGCGAGAGAATGGTTGGGTTGGTGTGTGTGTGTGTGTGAATGAGCGAATGATTGTGTGTGTGTGTGTGTGTGTGTGTGTGTGCGTGTGTGTGTGTTTGTGCGAGAGAATGGTTGGGTTGGTGTGTGTGCATGTGTGTGTGTGTGTGTGTGTGCGAGAGAATTGTGTGTGTGTGTGAATGAGCGAATGATTGTGTGTGTGTGTGTGTGAATGAGCGAATGGTTGTGTGTGTGTGTGTTTCGTGGCAATGTTTGAAGGACTCACTAACCTCCAATTTTCTGACTACATCCCCATAAAGACGAGAGAGAAAACGGAAGGTGGGACAGAAAATGTGAAACTGACACGAGTAACTACAATAAAGTGAACTAATTGTTTTGAAATTTTGGTATTGCAGAATAACTGGGTTTTTGGCTAGGGTCCGGCTAGGTCCCGGAAATTTGCACCAGTCACTTTATAATAGTTTACACCGGTTATATCCCGATAGTTTGCCTAGGTTAGGTCCCGGTAGTTTGCTGTGGTCTAGGTTAGGTTAGGTCAGACTAATTTCCAAATTATGTTTGTAAAACGGGGCATATCTCGAAAACGGGGCATCTCCGAGAGAAACACAATAGATGAAAAGTGTGTTAGAATGGTCCAAAATAGTGGGTAATGATACTAAAATATACAATATAGTGAACCCAGTTCTTCTGTAAATTTACCGAAATTTTACCCATTTTCTTTTCCTTATTAATCAGTAGCCATCCAAATTTACCAACAAGATAATATCCTCTCCCTCATAATGACCCTCTTTAATGGGACTTTTTCTGGCCCTGTGATTAAGGTGTGGTCCGATTGGTTTGATTAATGAGGAGCATGGTGTGTGTGAATGTGTGTGTGTGTGTGTGTGTGTGAGCGAATGGTTGTGTGAGTGAGTGTTTGTGTGTGTGTGTGTGTGTGTGTGTGTGTGTGTGTGAGCGAATGTGAGTATGTGTATGTGTGTGTGTGAGCGAATGGTTGTGTGTGTGTGTGTGTGTGTGCGAATGGTTGTGTGAGTGAGTGTTTGTGTGTGTGTGTGAGTGAGTGTTTGGGTGTGTGTGAGAATAAATGTGTGTGAGCGAATGGTTGTTTGAGTGAGTGTTTGGGTGTGTGTGAGTGAGTGAGTGTATGTGTGAGCGAATGATTGTGTGTGTGAGTGAGTAGTTGGTTTGGTGTGTGTGTGTGTGTGTGTGTGTGTGTGTGTGTGTGTGTGTGTGTGTGTGTGTGTGTGTGTGTGTGTGTGTGTGTTTACCATTACTAGACCACTTACCAGATTCTGTCCCTCCTTTCATGTGTCCTGTGTGTTGGATAAATTACCTTCTTCACTCTCTATCACCTTCTCTCTCTATCACCTTCTCCTCTCTATCACCTTCTCCTCTCTCTCTCTATCACCTTCTCCTCTCTCTATCACCTTTCCTCTCTTTATCACCTTCTCTCTATCACCTTCTCTCTCTCTATCACCTTCTCTCTCTATCACCTTCTCTCTCTATCACCTTATCCCTCGTCATACAGTCATAAAAAATAAACACACACACACACACACACACACACACACACACACACACACACACACACACACACACACACACACACACACACACACACTCACTCCCCCTTCCCCTTCCCCCAAACACACACCAACAACAACACTCCCCCTCCCATACACACCTCCCGATCCCTACCTCCCGAAACACACACACACACCCACCAACACGTCACCACTTCCCTTCACTCCCTCTCATCCCCCCCAAACACACACACACCAACAACACTCCCCCCCCCACACACACCTCCCTACCCCACTCCACACACACACACACACACACACACACACACACAGCTCCCTTCTCTACCCTACCCCACCCCACACACACACCTCCCTTCCCCATCCCACCTCACCCCCACACACACCTCCCTTCCCTACCCCACCCCACCCCAAACACACACACACCTCCCTTCCTTACCCCACCCCACACTCCCTCTCTTCCCCCTCCACCCCCCATTCCCTCTTTCCCCCCACCCCTTCCCCACCCCACACACACACACACCCATTCCCTCTTCCCCCCCTCCCCTACCTCCACACACACACAGCTCATTCAAAACAAGAAGTGCAATAATGTAACCGTAACAAAATCAAATCACCTTCACTTCCCTCTACCACCCCAATGAAGGCTTGATAGTTTTTCCCCAGTGTTCTGTCTCCTTTTCCTGTTTGGTTGGTATATTGGGGTCAGGGAAGGGGGGGGGGGGGGCTACTACTGATGTTGTTGTTTTTTGGCTCTGAGGGTTGGCAGGGCGTGTTTGGGTGTGTTTGTTGTGTGTGTGTGTTTGGGTTTTGTTGTGTTTTGTTGTTTGGGTGTGTGTGTGTGTTTTTTTTTTGTATTGTTTGTGTGTGTGTGTGTTTGTGTTTTGTTGTTTGTGTGTGTTTGTTTTGTATTGTTTGTGTGTGTTTGTTTTTTGTATTGTTTGGGTTTGGTTTGTGTGTGTGTTTTTTTTTTGTTTTGTTGTGTTTGGATCTTGTTGTGTTTGTGTGTGTTTGTGTTTTGTTGTTTGTGTTTATTTTTTTGTGTTGTTTGTGTGTGTTTTTTTGGGTCTTGTCGTGTGTTGTTGTGCTTTGTGTTTTGTGTGTGTGTGTGTGTGTGTGTGTGTGTGTGTGTGTGTGTGTGTGTTCGTTCTTTCTTTACTTGGATCTGTCTCATTCGTGTTTGCTATCCCGTCTATCTTTCTCTTTTATCACCTCCTCTCTCTCTCTCTCTCTCTCTCTCTCTCTCTCTCTCTCTCTCTCTCTCTCTCTCTCTCTCTCTCTCTCTCCTTCTACTACCAGGTAAAGTTAGGAATGTCACCTTTCCCTCCCCTCAATTCGTTCATCCGTGTTATAGGCTTCATAAACAGAACAGGTGCAGTGTGTAGGTTTTTGTTATGAATTTGACTGAAGTAGGTGTGGCAGGAAGGCAGGCAGGCAGGCTTGATGTTGTTGTTGTTGTTGTTGTTGTTGTTGTTGTTGTTGTTGTTGTCGTTGTTGTTGTTGTTGTTGTTTGCATTCCTTCCTTCCTTCCTTCCATCCAATATTTTGCTTGACACACACACACACACACACCTATATGGAAGGAGCTTGTTGTTTCGTGGCATAGTCAGGGGGAATCAGAAGCCTCCAATCACCATATACACAATCACAGGGTTCTCAAAAAAAAAAAAAAAAAAAAAAAAAAAAAATAATAATGAATAAAAAATGTGCCAATTATGGATACAATAGCGAGTTAGGTGAGTAAGAGAAGGTAACGAACGAACGAGTGAGCGAGTGATGCCAAAGGGAAAGGTGTGTGTGTGTGTGTTTGGTTTTTATAAATTATGCTTGTAGTTCAGTGGGTCGAATAGGAAGGTGAATGTTGGTGTTTACCTTATTTGAGAGAGAGAGAGAGAGAGTGGGGGGGGGTAGAGGAAGAGAGAGAGAGAGAGAGAGCGAGTGAGAGAGAGAGAGAGAGAGAGAGAGGGGGGGATAAGAGGGAGAGGAAGAGGGAAGGTTAGGGGGAATAAGAGAGAGAGAGAGAGATTCAGATTCAGATTCAGATTCTTTTATTATCCACCAAAGTGGTTATTACGCAAATTACATCACAGTATATACTTAATAATTACAGAAAATACATGAATTAATTTTTTTTTTTTTTCTGATGCATAAGACTCATTGTAATTATTATTAATATAACTAAAAGTGATATTTGTAAGTAGCTTTTAAACGACTACATTAAAAACCTAAGTCTAACTTAAACATTTTGTATCAAAATAAATTCCTTAAGTCTAGCTTTAAAAGTGTTAAGTGATGGTGCGTGTGTGAGAGAGGGCGGGAGAGCGTTCCACAGCTTGACTCCCAGTACAGCAGTGCGCCTGTCTCCACAGTTTGTGTTAGTACGAGGCACATACAAGTTGTGCCTCTGTCTAGTGATGCTGCTGGTAACACCTTGTCTACTACTTAATGATAAAAACCAGTCTGGATAAAATCCTCTTAAAACTTTAAAAATAGTTACCCCTACCTCAAATACATGTTTCTGCTTTAATCTTAACCATTTTAGTTCTTTGAAAGATGGAGATATATGGTCGTATTTCTTCACACCCCCTACTGCTACCCTTGCTGCAAAATTTTGCAATTTCTGCACACTAGACATTACCGTGTCATTTGCAGTACCCCAAATCCTGATACAATATTCAATTAAGCTTAACACTAGTGTCTGTACAACAATTACTCTCGTTTGTTTATCCAAGCTATCACCTATTCTACTAATATACATTAAAATACCCATAGCTTTTTTATTTACTTCGTTAATGTGGACGTCAAAAAGCATAAAACGATCCATGTAGACTCCTAAGTTTTTCACATGTTTAGTTGGGTATATGATGTTACCATTAAAATTTATCGTTGTGTTAGGTGGTATGTTGGACAACAGCTGACGATTTCCTATAAAAATACACTGAGTTTTTGAGGCGTTGAACATTAGACCATTCTTTAGATAATATTCTCGACATTTAACATGAGTGTCTTCAGTGTCTTTAATAATTTGATCAAGTTCTTCTATAGTTCCTGAATGCAAAAATTGTGTATCATCAGCGTATTGTAACAGGAAACAGTCAACGTGAGCATGCAAGTCATTTACATAGATGCCAAACAAAATTGGACCAAGGATCGAGAGAGAGAGAGAGAGAGAGAGAGAGAGAGAGAGAGAGAGAGAGAGAGAGAGAGAGAGAGAGAGAGAGACAATGAGAGTGGGAGACAGTGTATGAGAGACAATGAGAGCGGGAGAGATCTTGAGCCTCACATAGAAAACAGGCCTCATTTACGATGCATATATGCAGCCAATATCCTCAAGTGACCCCCCCCCCCCCCCATCCCCCAAGGCCTACCCTGCCCCACCCCTGCCTCACCCTACCCATCCCCTGCCTCTCCCTACCCATCCCCTTCCTCACCCTTCCTCACCCTTCCCTACCCTTCCTCACCCTTCCCCACCCTTCCTCACCCTTCCTCACCCTTCCCCACCATTCCTCACCCTTCCCAGCCCCACCCTGCCTCACCCATCCCAACCCCAGCACCACCCTGCCTATCCCTCCCCCACCCCTTTTTACTTTAGTACCCACCTGCCTCTCAGTCCCGCCCACTCCGCCCACCCCAGTGTAAAGATCCGAAGGTGTGTGTGTGAAGCGTTACACCCAAAGAAAGAGAGAGAGAGAGAGAGAGAGAGAGAGAGAGAGAGAGAGAGAGAGAGAGAGAGAGAGAGAGAGAGAGAGAGAGAGAGAGAGAGCGTTTGTGTGTGAAGGTACAGTACGTGTGAGTGAGTGTGTGAGGGGGAAGATGGAATGGTGTGTCTGTGTCGAATGGAGAGGGGGTGAAGTTAAGTAGGTGGACGAGATAGAATAATTATAAGAGATGATGTGAAGAAGTTTAAGGAGTGGACTTGGAGGAAGTATAGAAAGGAGTTGGAGAGGAATAAGTAGAAAGGAGTTGGAATAAGTAAAAAAAAAAAAAAATTGGAAAAGTTTGAATAAGGAGTTGGAATAGGTAAAAAAAAAAAAAAAATTGGAAGAGTTTGAATAAGGAGTTTGAATAAGTAGAAAAGAGTTGGAGAGTATGAAGGTATGCAAGGTGGAGGAACTGGAGATGTGGTTGTGTAGGTGGTGGAGAAAGTGGAGTAAGGGGCTTAGGAGAGAGAGGAAGTAGGTGGTGGAGAAAATGGAGTAAGGAGATTAGGAGAGAGGGAGTAGGTGGTGGAAAAAGTGGAGTAAGGAGAGAGGAAGTAGGTGGTGGAGAAAGTAGAGTAGGGAGAGAGAAATTAGGTGTAGTGGAAGTGGAGGAAATGTTATTGATGGTGGAGGTACGGAAGTGGGAAAAAATGGAGAGAGTGAAGGAAGTGAAAAGAGTGGAGGGTGAAGAGAAAGTATACAGGTGGAGGAAGTGGAAGAAATGGTATTAAGGATGGAGGTAAGGAGGTGGAGTGGATGGAGAAGAAATTAGGTGTGGAGGAAGTGGAAGAAATAGTATTGATGATGAAGGAAAAGAGGTGTGGAGAGGCTGTGAAGTGTGGAGGAAGTGTAGAGTGGTGTGGAGAGGCTGGGAGGTGTGGAGAAAGTGGAGTGTGGTGTGGAGGAAATGTAGAGTGGTGTGGAGATGCTGGGAGGTGTGGAGGAAGTGTAGAGTGGTGTGGAGAGGCTGAGAAGTGTGGAAGAAGTGGAGTGTGGTGTGGAGAGACTGAGAAGTGTGGAAGAAGTGGAGTGTGGTGTGGAGAGGTTGGGAGGTGTGGAGGAAGTGTAGAGTGGTGTGGAGGAAGTGGAGTGTGGTGTGGAGGAAGTGGAGAGTGGTGTGGAGATGCTGGGAGGTGTGGAGGAAGTGTAGAGTGGTGTGGATTGGGGCTGAGTGTGTGTTGACGTTGATGGGTTGGACTGCTCAGTTCTCTCCTCCCTTCATCACACATTCCTCCACCTTTCCTCCCTCCTCGTACAGCTCTCCTTCATCTCTCCTCCCTTTTCCTTCGCCTAATTCTCCTTTTTTCTCTCCTCCAATCTCCCTTCTCCTCCTCCTCCTCCTCTCTTCCTCCTCCTCTCTTCCTCCTTCTCCTCTTTTCCTCTCCTCTTCTCTATTTCCTCCTCTTTTTCCTCCTTCTCTTCCTCCTCTTTTTCTCCTTCTCTTCTCTTCCTCCTCTTCTCTTCCTCCTCCTCTCTTCACTTCTTCCATCTTTCCTTCCGTTCCTCCTTTCTATTTTTCTCATTTATTCCATCCTCTTCTAACTCTCCTTCCTTTTCTTTCGACTCTACTCCTTACTTCCGCCTCTTCTCTCTGTTCCAAATTATTCTTCAACTCTTCCCTTTCTCTCCTCCTCTTCCCTTCCTCTCCTCCTCTTCCCTTCCTCTCCTCCTTTCATCACACATTCCGACCCTCCCTTCCTCTCTTCCTTTTTTATCCTCTCCTTCCCTCATCATACATTCCACGTTTCTTTTACCTCTCCTCTCCTGTTCTATTCCTCTTAACCTTTTCTTCAAGAGAGACGACAGAGACAGATACAACAGAGACCTGGGCTCGTCACACATTCAAAATATTATACATCTAAGTGTTTCTCTCCGAAAATCCAATACAGAGCGAAAGAAAGAGAAATAATAATGAGAGAGCAGATGCAGATGAACTAAACGGTAGGATGTGACTCATGTGAAGATATATTTTCCTGACAAGCTGTAACGTAATTAGAACAGAAGTATCTATTTGAACAAAGCAGAAAACTCTTGAGAAAAGCTCCTCAACTCTGACATTCACTTGACCCGGCCACCTATGAGTATCCGTTCTTTATGCTCTCCTGGATATATTATTTTCTATCATTTTCTATTATAATTCAAGCTCGTATAACGTATGTGAGAGATGAAATACAAGTAGTGCTTCTATTTTTTTTCCAGTACACTATTCCATCACAAATTATTTTTTTTGCTTTTAACCTGCATCATTCAAAGCTAACTGTGTTGTGTTCGACTGCATGAGAGTGTGAGTGTAAAACTGTCGGCCTGAAATGTCAATGCTATGCGAGATGGTATGAGAGACAATATACATGACGCTTATTTTTTTTTTTTTTTTTTTTTTTTTTTTTTTGTGAGTGGGAGCATTGGTAAGAAAGAGGAGAGAAATGTAGGAAAGTGAAGCTGGAAGGGGAGGGGAAAAAGAAAGGAACAAAGGGATAGAGGGAGACAAGGAATAAGAGAATGAAAATGGACTGTTAAAGCTAGGAAGGGAGAGGAGGAAATGAAAGGAAGGAAGAGACAAAATAGAAAGGAGGAAGGGAAACGGGGAGGAAAGGAGGAGAGGATTATAAGGATGGATATATGAGTTTGCAGGGAGGAAAGTGGGTAAGGATGGGATGGAACTGAAGAAAGAAAAGGTGAAATGGGAGAAAAGGTGAAATGGGAGGAGACAATGAGGAAAGGGGGGAGAGGGGAGGAGAGGAAAAGATAGAGAGAGGGAGGGAGGGAGAGAAAAGAGAGAAATTGTAGCCTTCCTGGAAATCGGAGGGGGGATTTGCCCTGGTCCCAAAATTTACCGAGAAGCTCATCCGTCAAAAGTGAGGATGGGGGAGAGGGGGAGGGGGAGTGGGAGCCGAGGTAAGCGTAGGGGAGGGAGGGAGGGAGGGAGGCGAGGTTAAAGTTGGGGAGGGGTAGGGGAGGGAGGGAGAGAAAAGATCGGATGGTGGAGAGAAAAGGTCGTATTGGGGGGAGAGAAAGGGTCGGATGATAGGGGGGATGATGGAGACAGTGAGGGAGATGATGTTGGAGACAGTGACGGAGGAATGATGTTGGAGACAGTGACGGAGGAGATGGTGGAGATAGTGACGGAGATATAAGTGGAGTAATTGTGTGATAAAGACGATTGTTGAAGTAATGGTGGAGAGTGTGATGGAGATGATAGTGTTGGAGACAGTAGTGTTGGAGACAGTAGTGTTGGAGACAGTGATGGAGGAGATAGTAGTAATGGAGGAGATGATGGAGGAGATGATGGAGATGGAGACAGTGATAGAGATGGAAATGGTGGTGGTGGTGGTAGTGATGGAGATGGTGGTGGTGGTGGTGGTGGTAGTGGTGGTGGTGGTGGAGACAGTGATGGAGGTAATAATCGATGTGTTTTTCTTTCCAGGTAAGATGTCCCAGTATTGTTGAGTCCAGCAGTTCTTTCATCTCCTCGTAAGTATTTAACATTATAAGCCTCGTATTCATCATAAAAATTCGTTCCGTCAGCATTTAATTATGTAAGCTCTATAAATGTTCTTTTGTAAGTGCCTCGATACTCTTCACCACCATAGCGAGACTTTTAACAGATAAAGAACGATAGGAGTTGGTTTGATGTGACCTAAAAAGCGGCCGGGTTCACTTCCCAGTCAGTCAGTAGTTCGTAATTAATATAAAGTGAAGTGAATAAAGTGAAGTGAATAAAGTGAAGTGTTTGTGAAGACCCTGAGCCTGGTCCCACAGTTCGGAAGTTGATTGCAGTAGCACACCAAAAGTAACAACATCACAGAGTAGGTGGCTGGCGATAAAGATCCGTATAATTTCCCTAGTGGGGGGTGGTTGTTCAGTCCAGTATTCTGACAAAAGCCATTGGTAGTCTCAGAGGTTGTTTGTTGGTAGTCTGCTGAGGCTGCCAAGTCACTCAATAAGGTAAATGTGTATGTTGTAATATTTTTTCATTATCATCACAACCAAATCTTATCGTGATTTATTCGTAATGCTCCGAGTACAAGGTATATTATTTGTTACACATCCTTATTTATACCTGATTACACTGGGAGCGTAAGAGACAGGGACTGGATGCGGAGAACGCTAATGTAATATATAAATATTAATATGATATTCAAGCATGATGTTATTTCTGTTCGTGAGGGTTATGTAAGAGTCGTATTGTTATAGAAGAACTTGTGTTTTTAGGGTGAAGGAAACTTAGATTACTATGCAGAAGTTAGTCCAATATACGGATGACTTTACAAGAAGAAGAGTATCATGTACAGTCGTGGACATAAGCTTCAATACACATATGGATAACAGAAACTAATTGCTGATTTATGTTTTCACGTTCTCATATGATGTTATTGTTTTGAATACTGAGCAGCTGCTTGTAATAAATTAGAAATGCTAATTAACCTATTCATTGGATAGTTTCCAAGCTAACAAATAGAAGGAAGCTATCAGATATTTACATGAGTCACCCTATTGTGGATGATTAATACTGTCCACGACTGTACAGTGCTATGTAGACAGACAGACAGACAGGGGGACCGACCGGGGGTTCAGAGATGACAGCAGCTCGCGACATAAATATTTGGGTTACATTAGGCTAAAAGTTTCCCATTGTGTGGAAATGATGAGGAAGAGGCAGTGTCAGTGTACGTGTGAAAGATGGAGAATATTTGAGAGAGATAGAGATATGGAGATAGAGGAAGAAAGAGATGGAGGTAGAGATAGAAAAATAGATAGAGAGAAAAAATTATTCAGAAATTTGAAAGGACATTCTTGATGAGGCGAACGCGTTGTGAGTTGTTAGTGAGATGGAGGGTATAGTGATGATAAAGAGGTGAGGGCGTGGTGATGGTAGTGATGATAGGATTGGAATGTGATGGTGGTGATGTAGGGGTGACAGAGTGAATTGGCTGGGGAAATATTGATGGCAGAAGGGAGGGTTGAAGAAGGTAAGAAGAGGCCGTGGAGGAAGGGAAAGGTACAAGAGATAAGAGATATATGGGCAATTGAGGAACGGAATGGTTGACTGCTGGGACATGGTAAGCAAGAGTTATGATATTAGGATGAAAAGGGAAGGAGTAGGTCAGGAGGAGGAGGAGGAGGAGGAGGAGGGAGTAGTAGGAAGAGGAGGAGGAGGAAAGGAGAGATTTTTATGGAGGGGAGAGAGAGAGAGACGTCAGTGGGAAAGGAAGAGGAGGAAACCATATAAATAAATGGAAAGGATAGGTCACAGATGAATATGAGAGGCAAAGCGAGAATCTGAGAAAAAGAGAGAGAGATGTAGAGAGAGGTAGGTTACATTGACAGAAATGAAGAGTCACAAGAGGAAAGAGAGAAAATGTGGAAAGGGAAGAGAGAGGGAGATGTAGTGAGGGAAAAGGGATAAAGTAAGGAGAGGGAAATGGAGTGATGGAGGGAGCGATGGAAAGTGAAAGTGGGAGGTCAAGAGGAAAGGAGGAGGAGGAGAGGAGGAGGAGGAGGGTGAGGCCACAAAAACGTAAGTGGCAGAGAGAAATCAAAGGCAGAGAAAAGAGCCCATAAAAATATTGATGGTCTGTGTGAGAGAGAGTTGTGTGATGGGGGAGATGTCGAAGAGGAAGGAAGGAATTACCGTAGGAATAACATACACACATATAAATCAATAGTCACCCCTTATGATTTCGTGTTACATACAACTTAGGTGCAAAATGCTCGACTCCTTCCAGTACCGAATGCCGTAGCACTTGAGGTTGTGTGTGATTTAAGTGGCAACTGATTCCTCCAAACTAAGCCAGAAATTTAGTTCAACATGAGAGTATGGGGTTTGTTTTTGTTTGCTAGTTTGGAGGAAATGATTACACTCCAATTCTCTGACACCAGAAGGCCCCCTTAGTAAGATATGCTCGGTGTTGGAAGTAGTCGAACAATGTCAAGCTGGAAAATACCAGCTAGGTTCATAGGATCGATTGTACAATCCTATTAGCCCTTTCAAGTGACTATAATCACACTTACATCTTGACCATATGCTCCTAATAGGATCTTACAGGACTGAGGTTGTTCACACGCCTTGTCTTCTCTTCGATGACTTCCTTTATGTTGGAAATGAGTTTGTCTGACCAGCACATGGTAAAAAACAGTTCTGAGACACATCATGATCACCAGAGATATCTAAAATGGAATCTAGGCATTTGTTTTTTTTTAAATCTAGGAATTTGTTCTTAATATTTCAATTTCGTATTATAGGAAATATATCCAGCTCCAATGGGATAATTAAAACAGTACCTATAAAGGGTCTGAGATTCCTCGGCCCCCTTACCTATATTAATTACTTTTTAAACCTGACTTAAACCCTTAGACATTCTCAAAATTTTACTAATGCCATCCCTGCTGAAGAGGCGAAGGTGTATAATATAGTAGGGTCAGATGTAAGATGACGTGAGGATATACTGTACTGTATATACGTGTGCCGGTGTGTAGAGTGTTGTAAAATGCAAATTAATCAGTATGTCTGTATGTACTGTTCACCAGTGTCTTTGGACGAGTATGTAGTATATATATCATCAGGTATGTGGAAGTGATGACGCAATATAACTAAAACTATTGGTGGTACAGTAAAAACCAATGTAGATACTGCACCTCTCCATCGTATCTTCCAGCCAGATTATCACAGAAAAAGGATAATGTAATTGTAACCTGGGGATGTGTAATAGTTTGGGTGAATATTATTGTTCTTTGATATAATTTGATTCAGCTAAAAGAGCTTACAAAACCTAATTCATGTAAATAAGAATTGATCTTGTAGATTTATTATTTGTCAAACTGAAACCCCATAGATATATTTTATTTTTTTGTGTTTTTTGTCGCATTTTCCCTTTGGTCTTTATTTTCATCCTAATCTTTCTTTTTCTTCCTCCTGCTCTTCCTAATTTGTTTCACCTCTTCCTTCCATTTTTATCATCTTTTTTCCTCGACCCACCCATCTCCCCTTCCAATACTTCCCCCTCTTGTCCAGGGAACTGTTGGTATTAATGGCAAAAGTTGTGGTGTAGGTGTGGCATGTGTCCAGACCTGGCGAGGAGGTAGGGAGAAATTACACCCAAAGTGGACACCGACTCGAGAAAAAAGTAAGACACAGTGAAAGAAAATGTGTTGAGACTGGAAGGAAATTGGTCACAACTGAGAAGAATCTGTAGAAATTGGAGCTTGTATGAAGACGTTTTGGAGAGACTGGGGAGTTTGGAGAGATTGTATAGAGATTATAGATAATTTGGAGAGAGATATTGTAGAGAGATTGTAGAGAATTTGGAGAGAGATTGTAGAGAGATTGTAGAGAATATAGAAAGAGATTGTAGAGAATTTGGAGAGAGATTTTGTAGAGAATTTGGAGAGAGAGTGTAAGGAATTAGGAGAATATTAGAAGAAATGTGTTTATATTTGATACAATGTAGGGTGGACGGACAGAAAGTGAGGAGATCAAAGAAATAAATTATTGTGTTGACTGTAAAAATGTTCAAAGATGGGTGCAAAGAACATGTGAGGAACCGAAAAGAATGTGGAGTGAAATTCGGGGAAAACTAAAAAAGAATGTGGGGAAAGATTGTAGAGGTGTGGATAATTTATGGAGTCAGAGGGGACCAAATTCTTATAGTAGTAGTGGTAGTAGTTGTTGAGGAAGAGTACAGGTTGCAAGGCGGTGGTTGTAAGTGTGTAAGGTGGAGATAAAAGAGTCTGGTTGATGAATTTGATAGTGGACACAGACAGCGGTGGTGAGAATGATGGGATTAGCTTACTTATTCTGTAGTTGTGGGAAAAATAAGACTGACTGACTGACTGACCGACCGACCGACCGACCGACCGACCGACCGACCGACCGTCTGTCTGTCTGTCTGTCTGTGGGGGTGTGAGAGTTAGTAAAGGGAGAGTAGTGTGTGTGTGTGTGTGTGTAGGTAGAGTGAGGGCTCATCCAATACCAGAGTAGAGAGTAGAGTAGTGTGTGTGTGTGTAGGTAGAGTGAGGGCACATCCAATACCAGAGTAGAGAGAGAGTAGTATGTGTGTGTGTGTGTGTAGGTAGAGTGAGGGCACATCCAATACCAGAGTAGAGAGTAGAGTAGTGTATGTGTGTGTAGGTATAGTGAGGGTTCGTCCAATACCAACACCTCACCATCAACAGGGGATGGACAGCCTATAAATCTCCCTCTCTTGTTCATCCCCCCTCTTCATCATCCTCTTCTCTTTATTTTTTCCTTTCCCTTACTTCCCTCTTCGTTTTTTTTTTCCTTCCTTTACATCCCTCTTCGCTTTCTTTTACTCTTCGTCCTCATGTTCTTCTTTGTTTCCTCTTCCTTCTTTCCCTCTCTCTCCTCTTCATTTTTTTCCCCTTCCTTCTTTCCCTCTCTCTCCTCTTCCTTTTTTTCCTTCCCTTACTTCCCTCTTCGTTTTTTCTTCCCTTCCTTCCCTCTTCTCAGTTTCTCAGGATTTGTACACGACGCACGACACTTACTTAATAAAATCAATAATCAATAATAACCATAATAAAATCAATAATATCCATAATAAAATAAATAATCATTAATAATATAATCAATAATCAATAATAATAATAACAATAATCAATAATAACCATAATAAATCAATTATCAATAATAATATAATCAATAAATAATAATAATAATGAAATCAATAATCAATAATAATAATTGTAAAAACAATAATAAAAAGAATAATAAAATCATCAGCAGCTGGTCTGTAGAAAGTTCCTGTTGACCTCACAAGACCAAACATTATTATTATTATTATTATTATTATTATTATTATTATTATTATTATTATTATCATCCCTCTGTCATTACTATCTCCCTCCGTATTTTATTTTTTTCTCTCCCTCCCACAAGCCGCATTCAGTGAGGGAAAAAAATAGTGGGTCAAAAAAAAAAAGGGTTCTCATAAATTTTCCCCTTATCAGAGTCTTTCTTATTTGTGGTTCCCGGTTGTTTGTTTTCTGTTGGTCGTGTGCATTATTAGCTCTGGTTTTTATTTCTCTAGTTTGTATTTGATATTTTCCTTTTATTTTCACTCTGCTTTGCCTTATTATAATTTATTCGTCTGTTTGTTTTTCTTCGTGTATATATTTTTCTTTTTCAATTTCCTGGTTTCTGTTGGTGCTTTGATCAATTTCTTTTTATTTGCTTTTATTTTTCTGCATGTGGTCTCTATTATTATTATTATTTTTTTATTTTCCTGGTTTCTTTTGTTCTCGTTTTCAGTTTCTTTGCTTATACTGTTAGGAGGAGAAGGAGAGTGGAAAGAAAGGATGGTTGAAAAGAGAATAGAAAAAGATGGAAATAAATAGGGAAGTAAGAATTAAACAAGACTACGACACAAGAGGCAGGAATGAATGGAAGAATAGCGAGTGAATACCAGAAAGGAAAGAGGGAGGAAGGGAGGAGAGGAGACAGGAGGGAAGGAAGGTGTGAGGGACGTAAGCTGAGGGTGGAGGGATGGAAACAAAGGGGGAGAGAAGAGAGAGAGACACACACAGAAAGTGGGAAGAAATAAAGAGATTGAAGGAGAGAGGGAGGGCTGGAGACGAAAGGAGAGTGGGTGGGAGACGGCATGAGGGAAGGAGAGACGAAGGAGAGACAGGGAGAGAGAGAGGGAGGGAGGGAGGGCGAGAGACAGTGGGAAGGAGGGAGGAAAGAGTGAGAACGAGAGAGAAATTTTAGCGGCTGATATTTTCAAGGACGGAAGGCAAGCGAGGTTCAGGTTGACCAGAGGCGCCAGGACGCAGATCAAAGGAAAGAGCTGGCTAGGGAGAGGGTGGAAGAGGATAGCAGAGAAAGAGAAAGAGGGTGGTAAAGGATAGAAGAGAAAGTGAGAGAGGGTGGTAAAAGATAGCAGAGAGAGAGAGAGGGTGGTAAAGGATAGCAGAAAAAGAGAGAGAGAGAGGGTGGAAAAGGATAGAAGAGAAAATGAGAGAGAGGGTGGAAAAGGATAGCAGAGAGAGAGAGAGAGGGTGGAAAAGGATAGAAGAGAGAGAGGGGGGGGGGAGAGAGAGAGAGAGAGAGAGAGAGAGAGGCTGGAGAGGAGAGATAGAGAGTACGTAACTGAGAGGTAAAAAAGATAGATAAAAAAAATAGACAAACGTACTGAGACATTGATACTGAGAAATAAAACGAGACACACATGAATTTAAAAGAAAATGACCGACACTTTTCAGGATGAAGAAGAGGACAAGGAGAAGAAGAAAGCAAAAACAGTGTTGAAGGGAAGCCAAAGAAAGAAACAAATGAAAAGATGAAAAAAAATAAAAAAACGTCAAAGAATGGGGTGAAAAATATCAAGAGGGAGGAAGTGAGGGGAATAAAAGAACAAAGAGAAGGTGAAGGAGAGAGGAAGAGATGTTGACGTCCAGTGGAGAGGTGACGAGTAAAGGAAGGAGGGAGATAGCACCAGGAGAGGGAGAAGAAGAATGGAACCAAGCCGTAGAAAGAAGAATTGAGATGGAAGACAAGACGTGGCAAGAGGTGAAATATTATACTGCATGAAGAGTTACACTGAATAGAAAGAGTCACTGACAGACACACAAGACGAACAGAGAAAATGTGTCAAGGGAAGAGGAAAAGAGAAAATGTGACAAGGAAAGAGGAAAAGAGAAAATGTGACAAGGAAAGAGGAAAAGAGAAATGTTTATAATGATAATAAATATGTGGGATATATCCACTCCAAACACGATTAAATGTCATCCTTCAGTATTATGTTAATAGTATGTGTCGTTGATATGAAAATAGTGAGTAATACATTGTCTAGAAGCCTTTAGTGACCTTTGCCTTTTTAATTCATTCATTAAGAGACTAATTGATATGCTTTTGGTACATTGGAGCGCCTTGGTTCCTCCAAAGAATGCCAGGATGCAGGTCCAGATAAACATTGTTGGTTGGAATGGTGTGGAGGAAATAGGTTGCTCCAAATTTATAAACTTCACTACATGGACTTCCCCTTAAAACTACTGTGTCAAGAGCCCATACACACTCTTATCGATGCACTGCTAAATATAAACTGTAGAGAGATAGAGAGCCATGCCATTTTATTATTATTATTATTATTATTATTATTATTATTTTTATTTTTATTTTTTTTTATTTTTTTTATCATTTTTTTTTATTTTTATTTTTTTAATAAGAGTGCTCGGTATAATAATCATAACTCTGGACGCGGCTCAATATTGAGAGTGACAGCTTGGTATATTTGCCACATTAATTTTTAAATGAATGGATTATGGTTGATGAGCAAATATTAAGTGGGCACTGCAGAGTTAATTTGGAAATACAATTGGGTAAAATCAAAATCTATTATCAACTATTGGATGAGTTTTTTTGGGCATTGACGAGTGTAATATTTGGATGCGTTATTCCTAGTTGATCAGAAAACGTTGGGTGGGAAACAGTCATAAAGGACACTACCGCTAATTTTGATGAGCGTAATCAATCTATCAATAACACTAGAGTAACCGAACTACATTAATCACTAGATGTTGGACGAGCTTAGGTCATTGATGTGCCTATAAAGTGGCAACCTACTCGACAAATCATTGAGGAAATAAATCATTGAGTAAGGAATGGTGTTAATCAGAAACAAAATAATGTCTATTGATCAGTAAAATCTAGGTGAGGTAAACTGCATCGACCAGCCAATTATGAACGATATATAGATACAATCTGGCTGAATTACTAACCAATGTTGAGTGATGTATGTATGTTCCATTAGTCATTAATTGTTCTCAGAAGATAAATTGATTAGAAAATGTCGAGAGATAGGTATTTTAATTCAGTAAATGTTGATCAGGATATGCACCAATGATCATCCAAATTTACTGTTGGGTGATACGAGTTACTATCAGTAAATTGTGGGCGAGATGTGTGTCAAACATGGAGTGAGATGCGTTGTATTAATCAGCAAATGTTGAGGTAGAAATACAAAGTTGGACAGTTCCCTCTGACATGTAGTCCTCTTCCCTGACAGTAATTTCTCGTCACTACACTACCACCTGTCACATCATGGAAGCTGGAGGACGCCTCTGTCTCGCTTTGTGAGGCAACTGGGAAATTAGGTTGTGACAAGGCTGTGGGATTATGAGAAGTGGTGAGTGAAGGGGGTGATGGTAAGTGGTGCAGAGGAATGGGGGAAGAGTGATGTGGGAAATGGTAGGTAGGGACGGAAAGATGGAGGTGGATTGCGGGTTGGTGATAAAGGAAAGTACCGTAAGCTATATTTACAAATACACGAAATATATTGATTTTCTAGTATTCCATAGGCATAGTACAATTAAGCGATGTAATATTCGTTTTAGGCTGACTTCACTTGTTCCTCGGCACTACTAAATTCCAGTCAAAGGGGCATGTGCACTATGATTGAAAGGTAAAATGTAAATAATATTGGAACTTGAAATTACAGGGGTAATAACAATACCTTACCCAGTTGAAGACACAGCAACCACATTACCACGCTCCCATACAGACGAGTAATCCTAATACCGTGAACTCTACATTCGATATACCAAAGAGATGAACACTCGACATATGAAGCGAAGTGGAGAGTAATGTGGAGAAGCAGGGACGATCATACTATACCTGTTTTTTACCAGAAACTTGCGATGCACAGGATGTTCCTCAAGCACACATCCGACCTATTGTAAACACAGACAACATAATATATATAAATATACAAACATAGTATTCTCGACCCCAGAATACCACCTACAATGAGCATCCATCGGGGCAGCCAAGGATGGGAAAAGAACTGGTTCACTGGCAGACTGTAACAAACCTTATCACGAGCTTCAGTTTTCCCCTCAAAGAAGATCTCTCCAGGATCCGCCGGAGCAGGTTAGGGCAAGGAGCCATCACTGAGGGGGAAGGAGTAGGTGCAGCAGCTGATGGAGGAGGAGGAAGAAGAAAACGAAAAGGAGGAGGAAAATGAGTGAGGACGATGAAGAATATGAGAATCAGTAGTAACAGCAAGAAGGAATATATCTTTGTAAGAACTCTGAATACACACCGAGAAATGAAACGAAAGAAATACATGGAAGTATTGGTTTAATTCTGCTTTCCTGTCGAGCCAATTTGTGGTTCCGAAAATCGTGATCTAAGAATGAAAGCGAGAGTCGAACTACGAACCCGGAAGGTGAGCGACGGAAATGGATAATCAATTTTCGAGCGATTGTCTTGAATATTGGATTCCATTGTTGACAGCAGGACCATTTTTTCGATGACGTAATGAAAATGGAACAAGAGACGGTAATATGAGCACAATGATGCCAAGAAACGAGCATGAATTTGTATATGTGTGTGTATATGTTTGTGAGTAAATGTGCATGCCTTTGTGTATGTGAGAATGCAGACACGTGTATGCACTTGCCTACGTATTTTCCTTGATGTAAGAGTGCGTGTTTAAATGTGTGTGTATGTTTGTGTGAACGCATGTGCATTTTTTTTGCGAGAAACAGTTGAATCAAATAAGTGCCATAAAATGTGAGAGCATGGCATTTGGAACGTGTTGAAAATGTGGAAAGGGGTCATTCTGAAAACCAGATAGCATTTGAAGGAAGAATGCAATCTGAAAAATAATTTCAGCCAAGAATGAATGGGAGCAGGAGGCAGGGTTGTATTAAAGTCACAGAAAACAGGAAAGTAAGAGGTAAAATGAACAAAATGATGCTTATAAAAAGGGGAAAGGGGAGGGGAGGAATAAGAAAGGATAGGAGGAGGAGAATTGGTTAATGAGTAACGGAGATGAGTGAGTGTGTGAGAAATGAAAGATTGTGTGGTGTGTGGAGGAGGGTTAAGGGTGAGTGGGAGAGAAAGAAACAGCGCGAGGGAAGAATAAAAGCGTGAGAAGCGAGGAGAGTGTAAATGGAGAGATGGGTAGCGTGAGGGGAAAGAATAAAGTGTACGGGAAGGGGAGCGAGCGTTTAGGGAAGGGGAATGCTTCTGTGAGACTTGACAGTGACAGACAAACAAAGGTAGCAAATGGGAGAGAAAAGGGTGAACGGAAAAAGGTGAGTGTGAAGGGAGAGTGGAGACTATGTGAGTGTTAGCAATGAAGAAAAAGATATGTAGCATGAACAGAGTGAAGGGGAAGGGTGGCAATGTGAATGAGAATGTGTGTTTTGATGGCCGAGGAAGTAGTTTGAGAGAATAGGAGACACTGTGAGGTTAGAGGAGACAATTACAGGGTGGAGAAGGCAATGGGGGGAGGAGGAGGAGGAGGAGGAACAGGGAAAATGTGTGGTAGAGGAGGCAATTACAGGGTGGAGAAGGCAATGGGATGAGGAGGAGGAGGAGGAGGAACTGGGAAAATGTGTGGTAGAGGAGGCAATTACAGGGTGGAGAAGGCAATGGGATGAGGAGGAGGAGGAACAGGGAAAATGTGTGGTAGAGGAGGCAATTACAGGGTGGAGAAGGCAATGGGAGGAGGAGGAGGAGCAAGGAAAGTGTGTGGTAGGGGAGGCAATTACAGGGTGGAGAAGGCAATTGGAGGAGGAGGAGGAGGAGCAAGAAAAATGTGTGGTAGAGGAGGCAATTACAGGGTGGAGGAGGAGGAGGAGCAAGGAAAATGTGTGGTAGAGGAGGCAATTACAGGGTGGATAAGGCAATGGGAGGTGGAGGAGCAAGGAAAATGTATGGTAGAGGAGAGAATTACAGGGTGGAGGAGGAGGAGGAAGGAAAATGTGTGGTAGGAGATATGGCACTGTGTTGAGAGATAAGACAGCTTGAGGAGGGAATGTAAAGAGTATAGTGACACAGGGACAACAATTGCGAGTGAGGGATGGAGGAAAAAAGGGAAGGAAGGAAAGGAGGAAGAAGGGAGGTAGGGAGGGAAGAAGGGGAGGAAGAGAGAGGGAGGATGAAAAATGGGAGGGAGGGAGGGAAGACAGGAAGAAGGGAAGGAGGTCCTGAGGAGAAAAGGGAGGGATGAAGGAAGGAAGAGAGGGAGGGAGGAAGGAAGGAGGGAGAATGAGTGATGAGGTGTTTTCTCAGCTTGTCACACTTGGAAACGACCCTCACCCCGCCACCCCTCACCCCCCATGTTTTCCTCCTTCCGGGTTATCCTTGGTGATCGTGTGCCTTGATGGGTGTGTGTTCCTGTGTGTGTTCCTGTGTGTGTGTGTGTTCCTGTGTGTGTGTGTTTCTGTGTGTGTGTGTTTCTGTGTGTGTGTGTGTGTGTTCCTGTGTGTGTGTGTTTCTGTGTGTGTGTGTGTGTTCCTGTGTGTGTGTGTGTGTTCCTGTGTGTGTGTGTGTGTGTTCCTGTGTGTGTGTGTGTGTGTTCCTGTGTGTGTGTGTGTGTGTTCCTGTTTATGTGTGTGTGTTCCTGTTTATGTGTGTGTGTTCTTATTTGTGTATGTGTGTTCCTGTGTGTGTGTGTGTGTGTGTGTGTGTGTGTGTGTGTGTGTGTTCTTATTTTTGTGTGTATGGCATGGCAGCTTTAAGAGGAGGTAGTAGATTCTGCAGGTACATTGATAGATACACGGGTGGATGGATAAACAAACAAACAAACAAACAGACAGGTGGGTGGAAAGATAGATAGATATATGTAGAATGATAAATGATGAAAAGATATTGGGGAGATGGATTATATATAGCAGGTAGGCTGACAGGTTGTTGGTTAGATAGATAGATAGATAGATAGATAGATAGATAGATAGATAGATAGATTGAAGACATTATTTGATCTTAAACAATATCATTTTTTCACCTGTTAGGCTATAAGTAAGAAGTAACACCCAAACGAATAAGAACAAACATTTATTTCCGAAAATTCTTCCGTACATACACAATTGCACTGTATATTTGGCTTGCAATGCTTAAGGGTTAAATGCATGTATTTACACGTTTGGAATTGAAATAAGAGAATATTAAGCCATTATATTATAGTTCGATTAACATTTTTTTACATTGTGAGTTAGAAAAGGCGAAAATAAAGTCACAAGGTGGAGAAGTAAAGCCTAGTTTACTACCACCGCCAAGAAGGTTGTTCGTATTGGTATATATAGAGAGTTTATTTTGTATAATTTTGACCCATGGTTGACTTCGTGACTAGAAACAAGTGATTTTAATTTGGCAGAGATCCGAATCTGGATCTTAGATTTTCTTTCAATATAAACTTTAATTTTTTAACGGAGAATGGGAATGAACACTGTGTGGGTGGTATTGGTGGTTGACTTTTACAGCCACACATTCAGCCTTGGCGGAGGTTACCATTTCCGAACGGTCTTGTTATATATTTATTTATGCTGTATCAAAAATCAATCTGTCATATTATTATAAGTGTGTCATATTATTAATCATTGGAACTCGAGTCTCTTTAATTCTTTCGTCATTCAGTATCTTAGTACATTGTTTTATTCCCTCACGGTCCCTTAAGGAGATATTATACTTTTAATGTATTAATGCGTCTTGGTTCCTACAAACTTTGCCAGGAAAAAGTACCAGATTAATAAAATAAAAATAATGGTGTCTTGTTGGTTGGAATAGTTTGGAGGAATCAGTTGCTCCTCCAGATTTACCAACACTATACTATTCCCCATAATGCATGTTCAAACTCAATTTTCATGTAACTGATTCCACAAAGTTTAGTTAGCCATTGTGTCAAATTTTCCATATCACAAACCATGGTCATACCCACAGCTTTCACCAACGTCATCACCACTACAACACTTCGCTCATCACCACTACAACACTTCGCTCATCACCATTACAACACTTCGCTCATCACCAAGTCACAGTCACGTGTTATGAACTCATCAAAATATCAACAAAATAGTCCCACTTTTTTCATCACCGAGGTCTCCTTAATTATCAGTAATCCAGAAGACAGCTTGAGCCTCTAACTTAATCCTTACTATGTTACAAAGTACATAGTCTTGTTATACAGTAAATAGTCTTGTTAATACCTGAACCTGGTACCCAGAAATGTCACTCACAGCCGCAAACAACAAAACAAACGAGCCAAGTAATAACCTTAAAACGATGCAATTTTTTTTTACTATTGTGTACACGTTAACAAACACACCAAGTAAGAACTGAGAATAGTCATAATGCAAACAACACAGTGAGTTAACATACATAAAAAAATATTCAAATGGGATCCCTGGTATTTATTCTGCCTTTATTGTCTTACGGAAGTAAATATTAAAGAGTGGGGCTGTGCTTATTACTATTATCATCATCATCATCATCATTATCGCTACTGCCTCCCAATGCCTCGGCCTCCATCCACTCTCTGTTTATATACCTTCCTTGTGCAGGCTGGACAGGTTAATTACTCTCGTGGTGATGGCAGACAGGTAGGTAGGTCGGTAGGTGGGTGGGGAGGTCGCCCCTCACTCTGTAAAGAAAATGAATGTGGGAGAAAGTCAGTTCGTAGTCTCTCTCTCTCTCTCTCTCTCTCTCTCTCTCTCTGCAAATTTACTCTTAAAATCATAATTGTATTCTCACCTGCGTCGTCTATGTAGGGAATGATGAGGGTGGTGGTGGTGGAGGATGTCTGAGTCGAGAGTGGGTAGGGTGAAGTTGACCTCCCGCCCACACGCCCGCCCACCACAAGCAGGTGAGGGCCGCCCACCCCACCATGATGGCATTAGCAGGAAACCCACCACCGCCCACACCGCCCTGCATGGCCGCCCGGTGCTCGTCTGCGGGGTCAGGCAATAAGCTTTCATCATTATGTTGTATTGAGATGTGTGCAGGTACCAGGAAACCATTACAGTCGATAACATGCCTTGGCCAAATTAGGGGCTACTGATTTCTCCAAACTCTGCCACAGAATGGACCATGAAATTGACTTGATCTTGTTACAATTTGGTGGAATCTTTTGCCTCCTGTTCGTAAAAGCTATATCCTATTATTTATTATTTAAAGTCGCCGATGATAATAATAAGAGGAAAATGGGATCGTGCATGGCTTGTTAACTTGTTTGTTTGCTTCACAGACAAGGGCAAATATCCCCCCATCCTCTATCAACTTCCTCTCCTTCCCCTAACACTTCCGTGCTTTTCCCCTTCCTCTCTTTTCCCTTTCCTCGCTTTTCCCCTTCATCTCTTTTCCCTTTTCTCGCTTTCCTATATTTCCTCTCCTTTCTTTCCCTCCCTCTCTATATTTCCTCTACCTCTTTATTTCCCCTTCCACTCTATATTTCCTCCCCCTTACTATATTTCCCCTTCCTCTTTTTCTTTCCCCCAATGACTCTCCTATCTTTCCAACAACACAGACAGACATTCCTAATCACTAACGTCCATTTTCTCTGGGCTCTATCTTCCCTTGTATCGTACCTCTCTCTCTTTCTTCCTTCCCTCCCCGGATGTCTAGTGAAAGGGGTGGTGGGTGTGGAGGGAGGAGGCCAGATGGAGAGATAAGTGTGGGTGGAAGGAAAGAGGAGGAGTGAAAGGAACTACATACTCTTTCCTTCTCTTTTTCTCTAACCGATTCCTATTTATTCCTCTTTTCATTTATCCTTTTTAACTCATTTTTATCAATTTTAATTTCTACACATATTTGTCTCTGCCATTGTCTGTACAGTGTTGGTCAATCTAGAGCCGCTGATTCCTCCAAATAAATTCATGCAACAGGCCACCATTATCAATGTTCATTTGGTCCTGTTTCCTGGTATACTGTGGAGGAGTCAAGGCGTTCTAATGTACCAAAAGTATACTATTCCCTTATTCCTGCAAGGTGCTCCTCTCTCTGTTTAATGTATTGCCTTATACAGGAGACAGTGGAGTGTAGAAAGCCAGCTATGATAATTAAATTTTTCTTTGCTTATTCATAGAGAAAAATAGAGAAACTTGTAGGTTCTTGAGAGAGAGGGAGAGAGAGGGAGAGAGAGTGTGAGAGAGTGTGTGTGTGTAAGAGAGAAAGAGTGTGTGTGTAAGAGAGAAAGAGAGAGTGTGAGAAAGAGAGAAAGAGTAAGAGAGAGAGACCGACCTAGCCACATCCACCCCCAGACCATACAGTGCCTGCCCAAAGAATCGACTACCCCAGGAAAGGAGAAATGTCACCAGGTGTAAAATGTGGCTGACGGGGAGATTGGGGGAAGAGTCTTACTACTACTACACTCCCATACACCTCACTCTCTTCTGCACCCACCACCTTCTTCACCCAGCCTCTTTGTCCACCCACCACCTTGTTCACTCTCTTCTTCACCCAGCAACTTCATTCACTTTCTTCATCCACTATATTCATCCACTTCAACCTGCCTCTTCTTCCACTTTCCTCACCCATGTTATTTACCCAGCTTCTTCATCCACTTTCTTCACCCACCACCTTTTTCAACCTCCTCATCTACCCTTCTGACCCATTCTCTTCAACCATAATTCAACCACCTTCTTCACTCATCCACTTTCGTCTGTTCCTCTCCCACTTCCTCATTCCAATACACGATACTCGTCTCCGTCACCTTCCTCAACCACTTCATCCTCCTCACCCACCAGCAGATTAGAATTCATCCACCATAATATATTCACCAACTGTTGTTATGTCACTTAATTTCCTTTTCATGTACTTCTTCCTCCTTATTTTCTCGTCCTTTTCCTTCTTACAAACCTTGCTCTTCTCACTTCACTCACTCACTCCCTCCAGCCTCGCCTCTGGTCGTGGTAAAAAAACAATATGATAGTGCAACTTTCACAAGAGAAGCGTGTGGGGTGGGGGGAACTAGCTTGACGTTCTTCATTTTTAGTGTCAGGTTATGTTACGACCCACTCCTCTATTACACTTTCTTTTGTTCCCTACGCCTCGACAAAATACACTGTGGGAAAACTCTCCACTAAAGACCATCATCCGGTTAAGTTACATGACTTCACACTGGTATGTCGAGTTAATGAGGGAGAATATTGTGCAGTCACCCCTGAGAGCTGCTATATATACTCACACACCAGGACGACATTTTTGTGTAATTGTGTCAGTGACCATTACAGTCATGATGACCTTCATGTCGTGTTGCAGAGCATAATTTATCCCACTTTAAAACAAGGCAGGCAGAGATGAATTACCACGTTGTGTGCAAAAATATATATTTTTACGTTTATATGGTGCTTATAAGCTTTATTGCCTTGCTACCTGACTCTGAAATGGGCTTCAGGCAGAACCATAATTACTCTGAAAGTAACTGCCACCACTCATGCACATGTGCATTCGCACCGTTAAAATGTCCATTTTGGTTAATAAAGCAAATTCCAGACCAATCGGGGCACTTATTCAAAAGGTATATATGGCTCATTAGTTGCAACCTGGAGCAAACGAGTTGGTAACTTATTTCTTCGCCCCTCTATATCAACATATCAACACAATGAGAACTTAAAATAACACTTCTTGGACAACAGGTGCCAGAAGAAATTTAAAGTAAGAGGAGAGGGAAACTTGTACACGACGAAACACAAAGATTAATGGAACAAACTGCCACGGTGACACACACGTAAGCCAACAATTCAAGTCGCCTGGCAAATTATGTATGCAACGGGCAAATGGTGTAATTATGTCACATTTGTATGGAACTAATGGGCATGACGCACTTAATGTCATTTATTTGTGACGTATAGTATGTCACACGCAAAGGAACATGGGTAGTATTCACACAGACTGACAGGTATAAAGAGATAGAATGAGACGCAAACTGAGTGAAAGATTGACTGACACAAATAAATAGACAAACATGCATACATAAATACAGATAGGCAGACATAAATGAAAGACAAAATAAAAAAAAAAAAAAAAAAAAAAAAACAAGACAGAAAGATAAAAGTAAAATAGAAAGGCAAACGGATAAAGGTAGACAGAAACACTCAGCCAAACAGACTCACATAGGCAAACAAATAGAATCAGTCGTATATACCAAATCAAAAAGACCAGCTCAGTTAAACAATCAAACTTTATGAACTGAGTGGAAGAGTAGAGGGGCCAAAGGAACACAGGGAAAATGTGGGCCGAGTTGTTGCGTAAGGCCTGTGTCAGCTGATATGGAAATACTATTGTAGGGGTTGGGAGGAAACTGCTGGCCCTTATCATTATCAGGTTTTTTTTTTTTTTTTATAGTGGTTTGGTTTGGTGTGGTGCAGTGTAGTGTAATGTAGTTTAGGGTGTGATGTGGTGTGGTGTGGTGTAGTGTAGTGTAGGGTGTGGTGGGGTGTGGTGTGGGGTATTATATTATAGTGTGTTGTGTTGTGGTATGGTGGTTGTGCTGTGTAGTGTGGTGTAGTGAGTGAGAAATGGAAGTGTGGTCATAAAAGTGGTATAGTTTGGAGTGGTAGATGAAGTTGACATTTTGCTCCACAAGTACATAAATTGGTTGTATAGTCAGTAGTGTGGGGTTCACTATGCCAATGTGTCAACTGGTGGCTTGACTTAGTTACCAGGGATGACGAAGGAGGAGGTAACTTCAGACACACGAGTCCACATTTCCCGAACCGTAAATAACACAAAGAGTGATGATACAATGGCTGTGTATACTGACCTTTACAAGAAAGTCTGTTTAAAGCTGTACATCTCAACACCACGGCTTTGTATTATCTCTTAAAAACATTCCACTAATTCAACTAACAGTACTGTCCCGAAGTAAAGGCGAAATAATAAAAATAAATGTAAAATTGAAGAGAAAATACTTTACTCCAGCGTGGAGAAAAACCTTGGAAAAGTGTACAATATATTGTGTGTGTGTCGTGGAAACGTGGCGTCGAGGAGGGCTATCAAAACCTCCTGAGAGATTCATCTACTGAGTGGCTGTTGAGAATAACAATCCTCCTGAGTGGCTCCTTCACTCTGATTGGATCCCATTTTCACTCCTTATCATTTTTCTAGAGGAAGGGGGGGGGGGATAGAGTTGTGTACCTACGAGCGACTGGACTTTAAATATTTGGAAAAATATACCTAAAATGGTGGTGCTAATTTACTCAGCCCTATTTGATGTGCACGTAAAGTTTATCATAATATGCGTTTCATTGGCTCATCACTCTGGTGTTTCGTGCTTGCTAAGCCTGTTGGAGAGAGAGAGAGAGAGAGAGCAAAGTGAGTATCGTGTAGCATCCAGGGTTTCAGAGCACTTTCTCACCACTGTGTATTACTGACAAGTCCATATTTTCTTCCACCTCCCACACCTTGCCTTTTATTCTCTTCACCCTCACACCCACACTTTCATCCTTACTGCCTTCACCATCCCTTTCTCACTTTCATTTCCACTCTATCCCTTCCTCTCTCACATGCCATTTCACCCACACTCTCTTCCCTATCTCTCACTCTCAATGTCACCCTCGAATCCCACCCTCTCCCTCTTCCTATTTCACTTTCACTTCCATTCTCTTCTTCCTACTCTTCCCCTGTCCTTTCCTATCTTCATCCTGTCCTTCCCTTCTCTTTCAATTTTCCTCCTTGGTTTCTGCCTTTTACTCTTTTCGTTTCCTCTCATCGTTCAGTCTCCCTTTCTCCCTCTTTCTTATCTTCTGCTCCTTTCTTTTCACTTGACCTCCCCAACATTGATGCAAAATCATATATATAATTTCGTTTCGCCTCTTGCTCTTTCTGATCACCACTATATAAATATTTTACCCAACCGAAACTAGAAAACAAATTAATATTCTTATACCTATAAGTATATAATTATACATCATCAACACAGACCTTTCCTCCCACCCTTTAATCTCTACCCCCATTCCCCTCAACCCCTTTCCCTCCAACCCCATTCCCTCCAACCTCATTCCCCTTCAACCCCTTTCCCCTCACCCCCATTCCCTCCAACCCCATTCCCCTCACCCCCTTTACCTTCAACCCCTTTCCCTCCAACCCCTTCCAGCCCAGTTCAGCTCTCGCCATCTATTCTGAGCCTTTCCCGTAGCCCTTCCCTCCTCAGCTTCCCTCCCATTTCCCGTGCTGATTGTCAAGGGGGTTGATTGTCCTATTGGTTCGATGGATAGGTGGATGGATGGATTGAAAGATGGATTTGTGGATGGCTGAACTGTTGAAGGGTAGATATGTGGATGGCTGGACTGATAGATTTGTGGATGGTTGGATGGATGGATGGGACTGGTTTGTATAATGAATAGAGGGAAGGGCTGAAGTGTTGATGGATTGGTAGGTACGGCTGAAGGATTAAAGGATGGATTTGTAGATGGCTGGACTTTGTGGATGAATTATTGATGGATGGGACTGGTGTGTAGATGGATTTGTTCGTAGATGGGCGGATGAATTTGTGGACGGATAGAGGAATATGTAAATGAGTGGATGAACAACTGCCTGGAAGAATGGATGAGTGGATGAATAAATGGATGAATTATTGGACTGATGGATATGTGGCTGGCTGGCTGATTGGCTGACTGGCTGGCTGACGTAACATGTGGGCTGACTCGTCTAATTGATTGGAGAGAGCGGCCTCCCAGAATGACTGACAATAGGCTGGCTGTATGGCTGAGTGAGGAGAGGCTGTATGGCTGAGTGAGGAGAGGCTGTATAGCTGAGTGACTAGTAGTTTTAAGACTGAGTGGTTGTATGTCTATACGAATTTGTCTGTATCTAACTCTACACCCACATCCACACACACACCCACATGCACACAAACACACACATGCACACAAACACACCCACACACACAAGCACACACACATACCCCTACGGGCCCACATACACATACATTCACAAATAAATAATCACAAATACACAGCCGGACATACACAAAATACACAGTCCCACATAACACACAATCACAAATACACAGTCCCACATAACACACAATAACAAATACACAGCCCCACATACACACACAAACACATAAACTCACAACTGCTACAACAAATATAGAAACAGAAAATACAAGTCACACAAAAGTCACAAACTCACACAATAACTACAACGAAAAAAGAAAAAAATAATAATACAACCAGAATAACAGCATGTGGATCGGGCGGCCCAGGTTAGATCAATACAGCCTCACCATCAACCCCATTTTGGCAGTAAGCTGAGCGTATCGCCCCCATTAGCAGTCATGTGTCCCTCATAACATCCACCACCAGTACCCCATAACATGACCTCATAACGCTGAAACTCCACCCACAACTCTGCCCTCCCTCCACACACACACACACACACACACACACACACACACACACACACACACACACACACACACACACACACACACACACACACACACACACACACACACACACACACACACACACACACACACACACACACACACACACACACACACACACACACACACACACACACACACACACACACATACACACTAAAAATGTCTAAACAATTTTTACCAGTTATCTGTTCAACATCGTGTGACTGATGTTTTGCACTTAAATGAAAAAGTCAAGTTTTACCTGTCAGATATTTATATGTATCGAAAAAAAGGTGTAGTGTCGCCTAAGTGCCTCGGAAAATGTATAACGTAGTATGATGTGTTGTGTGTACCGTGGAAAATGCTTAGCGTACGTACCGTGAAAAATGCTTAAAGTATTTACCCTGGAAATGCATAGGGTCGGTATCGTGGAAAATATTTAGTTCGTACTGTGGTGATGCTTTGAGTACGTACCGTGAAAAATAGAGTACTGTACGTAACGTGGAAAATGCTAAAAATACGTACCGTGGAGGATGTGGACCCTGGTTGTGGCGGGCTCGGCTCCTGTGGGTTTGCACGTGTAGTTGCCGGAATCCTTGGCCGTGGCTCTCTGGATGAGGAGGGCGGAACGGGTCACCTCCCCAGCCTCAGTCACCACACTCACACCACCCCGCGCTGAGTCGTAGTGAATCTCCTGGGGTGGGGACAAATAGGGTAATGTAGCGTAGAAGGACATGGAAAGGAACGAGTGAGAGGGTTGTCAGGTATGATACTGGCTGGGGGATAGGGTTCAGGTGCAATCTGTGTGTGTGTGTGTGTGTGTGTGTGTGTGTGTGTGTGTGTGTGTGTGTGGTGGAGGAGGGTTCGTAATCAGTGTGTGTGAGTGTGTGGGAGGGGGGGGGGATTCAAGTACAGGTAGAATAGTTAGGTATAGAGAGGGAGGAACATACAGTAAGGAGATGGGTGCCAGGTAGAGATAAGGACCTATGACAAGGGCGATTAATTAAGAACACTGATTCTTGTCTGCTACCGTGATATCATAGCTCTTGTTTTGTTATTTCGAGGGAACTGGAAAGGGAGGAGAATAGGATGTGTAACGGAGTGAGGATAAAAAGAGAGGTGACAAATACAGGAGAGCAAAGGAATCGTAAGTGTGAAAGAGAAGGTAAGAAAGAATAGAATGGGGAAGAGTGGAATAGATGATAGAACAGCATGGAGAAACGAAAAGGAGAAAGAGAGTTAATTAAAAGAATGAGAGGTGTGGGAGGAATAGAGATTAAAGAAGGGAAGAGAGGGGAATGTAGGGGACAGAGATCTGAGAAGGAAAGCACGTCTCTAATAGTATCTCACACCTGTCTGGGGATCTTAGCAGGTGTTATCCAGACGTGTGAGTGTGTTTAGGTGCAGGTGTTTCCCACGGTTGCAGGTGTAGCGATCAGGGTCACAGCTAAGGGGTGTAAATATGTAGTAGTGATGTAGTGGGTAGAGAAGTAAAAAAGGTGTGTATGTGTGTGTGTGTGTGTGTGTGTGTGTGTGTGTGTGTGTGTGTGTGTGTGTGTGTGTGTGTGTGTGTGTGAAAGAGAGCGAGTGTGAGAGTGAGATAGCTTACCTTGCCCTGGTGGAGCCAAGTGAGGACGTCAGGTGAGTGAGGGTGATAGAGGACGAGGCAGGTGAGATTGATGGTGGAGCCAGTGTTGATGTGAAGGTCACCCCCGCCCAGAATCTCCGTCCTTGGCTCTACAACATACACACAAGATGCTGTACATACCCGTAATACTAAATCTCTCTCACACACACACACACACACACACACACACACAAAAACACACACACACACACACAAAAAAAAAAACACACACACACACACAAAAAAAAAAAAAAAACACACACACACACACACACACACACGCACACACTTAAACCACCTGACAGCACGACTTCAAACAAGCACAAAAATATCCCATGCAAATTGGCCTCTCAGACACACGAAAGCGGACAAAAGCTCACTTCACAAGAAATACACGAGTCCAACACTTAGACAGCATATACGCCCAAGCAACACTTTAAATCATCCACACGTCGTCAGAAAACCCTCTTAGGAACCACAAGCAACTCATTATATACAACAATGAAACATCCATAATACTCTTCTGGCAGACACGCGACACATTTGTGGGACACGCAGCTATTCAACGGACATGCAACACACTCTGAATTTCCTCACAGATCATTTGCAACCTCACAACCCACGCCCCACAACCCTGCCACACCCCAGCCCAAGCCCCACAACCCATGCCCCACAACCCTGCCCCACCCCCCAGCCCAAGCCCCACAACCCATGCCACACACACACAAGATACAAGCATTGTCCGGGACCATTTCCCTGCCTTTGAGTTCAGAAACACCTTCGTCCCTTTGGTGGCTTTCGATTACATTCTGTGAGTATTGTTCTCATTCACACCAGACATAAGATTTTTTCTTTTACAGTTGTATGGTAACTGTTGGCATGAGTGACAGCAAATATGTCGGGAAAAGACAAGTGCTAGTGGAAGTTTTTTGCACCGATAAAGTGAAGGTTAACGAAGTTGCTTCATGATGGAGTAACACCAATTTGACACCGTTGAAGAAATGATAAACAATTATTGGTAACATATTTCATTACGTACCAATGATGTGAAGACTGACGAAGTGGCTGCGTGGTGGGGTGGTACTAATCTGACACTCATACACTCCACCGTCCCGCCGTTGTACCGACCCTACGAGCAGCACCCAGTCCCCTGTAGACGGCTCGTACAGCGACTGCAGAGGGAGGGAGAAAAGGGGCAGAAAGTGAGAAGAGAAGCAGAGTTGAGGAGAGGAGAGGAGTAGAAAGCAGAGAAGAGCGGGAGAGAGGAATAGGGAATGAGACAAGGAGACGGGGTAGTGGTAAAAGACAAGGTGAAAGTTAAATTGTGAGAAGCAAAAAGGGGAAGGAGCTGAAGAAGAACCAGTGGAGAGGAATGGTAGGAAGACAAAGAGGAAGGGAGACAAAACATGAATGAAGTGAAGATGTCGATTTTTATCTTGACAGGCTGAACAAAAATCTCTAACGCATATTGTATAGTACTTCCCTGTCCCAATTCTCTTCCTCAACTCTTGCTGGACTTCTTACTCTCTGTGATCTGATTTAGGCGTAAAAGTTTCTGCAATGGCCCTAATAGTTATAATGTTGGGTAGATACTAATCCCTTCTCCACCCGTAGTGAGATAGAGAGAGAGAGAGAGATAGGAGAGAATACAAAGGAATACATAGAGCAACATATGCTTTGATTATTATTCTATGAGATTGTTTATACCTAACCTCTTCCAGAAGGTTACAGGTAAGGTTGTACATACGTTCGGTCGCGCATGTGAGAGAAAAAGGATAGAAGGAAAGAGAAAGAGCGAGTGAAAGAGAGGAGGCGAAAGGGGAAGGAGGGCATAGTAGAGAACTGGTAAGAGTTGAAATAAATGCAGGAGAGAGTGGAGGAGAAGACTGTGATGTATGGAGTAAGAGGGTCTGAATGAGCGAAAGAGAGAAGAGTAAAATAAAAGATGAATGAAGTGAGGTAGAATATATTGGGAGGAATTTTGATTAAGTAGAGGGAAGGTGAAGGTGGAAAGACAGAAAGGGGAGGATGATGAATGAGAAGAGGTGAGATGAATGAAGAGAGGTGTAGCTGAGAGCCAAAGAAAGGCGGAGGGGGGGGGGAAAGGAGGAGGGAGATGTGTTTGTGTGTATGAGTTTGTGTGTGTGTTTTTGTATTGTGCGTGTGCATATGTGTGTCTGTGTTTTTGTTGTGTGTGTGTGTGTGTGTGTGTGTGTGTGTGTGTGTGTGTGTGTGTGTGTGTGTGTGTGTGTGTGTGTGTGTGTGTGTGTGTGTGTGTGTGTGTGTGTGTGTGTGTGTGTGTGTGTGTGTGTGTGTGTGTGTGTGTGTGTGTTCCTGTATTTGAGGCATAAAAAGAACAGGATGGAGAAGGATAAAGAGAAAGAGAGAGGAATGACAGAGAAGAAAACAATAAATGAAATACTGTAATGACGAAAAGAACTACTGAGAGAGAGATAACAGAGGAGGAGGAGGAGGAGGAGGAGGAGGAGGTAGAAGAAAATGTGAAAGGAATGTGAAGAGAATGATGGGAAGATGAGGAGAAGGAAGAAGGGAATAATTAACGAGACGAGTGAAAAGCGTGATGGATGAGAGAGAGGGGTGGAGAAATGGGAATGAGACAGAATGAACCTTGGTGGAGAGAGGAAAAGGAAGAGTTTGTGAGAGAAGTGAATAATGGACTCAGCTATGAAGAGAGAAAATTAAGACACCAGAAAATTAAAAGAAAAAAATAATAAGAGACAGATAGAGAGAAAAAAAAAAAAAAAAATGAAGGATATGATAAGATAAGTATAAATAGGAAATGGAAATGAATACGATAAAAATGAGGAGTGAAAGAAATGAAACCTAATTTATTGGTACCGATAAAATAAACGAATTAGAATTATATGTGTAACAGACATTCGTACAGTTATATGAGTTCTATCTACAACTACAGCATCAAGCACAGTCATACTCTCTAATTAACCAAATTCCGGGAACAATTTGAGCGTGGCTTATCCCATAACTAAAAAATCTGGAATCACATTTTATGTTTTATTGAATTCTTTTTGGTATTTTGAGTTAATTGTGTGTGTGCATCGCTTGGAGATTCAGTGATGCAATATGGAATCCGGACATGTGACCAGAAGTTCAGACAGGGAATGGGCAATGGATACTCTCAGTCTTGTTATTCTGGATTCTGACTCCCTGTACAGCCCCTGTGAACACTCGTGATACGTAATCCCTGACCACAGACGAACGGCAGGTACCACACAAACCCTGCATTCGAACTCAGCCTCTATAGGTGTACTGGGTGGGGAAATGAGAAATACCAGGCGATTCGAAGTTTTCTGCTCCTCACACTCATGTCAGAAATTATGTATCACGAGTGTACTGAATAGGCCAAGCACTTGAATACTAATTAAATACTCATTAATTAAGGTATGGAGCCCCAGGGGAATAGATCGTTTATGGTCAGGTAATATCAGGGATCTTGTGAGTCTCAGTCGAACCAGAGAGTGGGAACTTGGGTAATTAATTTGTGATTGTGTTACTCACCTAAAGGACCTTTACACAACTTAATTAATGTACTTCTTTGTCATTACTATGTTATTGCGTTGAGCACTTTTCTATTACACCATAAAACTAAATATATACTCTCATATACGGCATTATTCTGTCCTGAGAGAGACGGTGGTTTCCCCTCTCTCCTCACTGCTTCATACTCACCCTCTCTTCACCATTTCACCTCGGGCCCCACCTCACCTTTACATCCCCTGCCCTATCCCCACCATTTCACTATCACTCCCTTCTCACCTCTACACCACTATCCCTTCCCACCATTTCACTATCACTCCTTTCTGACTTCTACACCACTATCCCTTCCCACTATTTCACAATCACTCCCTTCTCACCTCTACATCACTATCCCTTCCCACCATTTCACTATCACTCCCTCCTCACCTCTACACCACTATCCCCTTCCCACTACTTCACCTCCACCACTTTCACAATAACAATATCTCCCCAACCTTAGTTCAACACTTGGTGGTGATTTTTTCCATTTCTACCTTTCCACCCTCCCCCAACGCCTCTTCATTAGACACTTCGTCCCTTTGTCTTACTAGTAACATCAGTTTGTCGATCAGCAAATTGTAATATGCGGAGTGAGTGACTTGACTGGACCTTACACTTTTATGTCTGGATGTTTGTTTGTGTATTTGGTTCCAACATGGGCACACATAATGTTCAAGGCCTCACACATACAGTCACATCAGTACGAGCATAATTATACAGTACGTGGATGGTAATTGATAATATTATTCTCCTTCTTCCCATAAATTCACATGCTCATACACATACACATAGCATACACTCTCACTCATACACATACATGCATACACTCATATAGTTACATACAGACGCACATACACACACAAATGCATATTCACACACAAATGCACATTCACACATACGCATATTCACACACAAATGCACATTCACACATACGCATATACACACATGTACATACAAGACACATTCACACACACCCCAGCACAATATCATGTAACCTTCTCCACAACATACCGCCCACAATTCACGGAAATTCGCAATATTATTCACAGAGATTCGCTCTCGAGTGGAACTGGAAGTGCTAATGATGGCCATCGTTACTAGAATGTGTTGCTGAGCCCTGAAATAAACCAGGTGGAGAGGGGGCGCCGATCCCCCTCCAGCCTGGGTTTGGATGAATGTCTAAGTCTATCGTAATCAATAGTTTGAGGCCAACACGATACGTTATCCTTAGCTATCCCGGAAATGTTCACTTCATTAAATTGTTCTAATTAAGCGTAATGAGTCCCACCCATAACAAACAAACTCATCTCATATAATCTTATCAAGGCGGTTCGCATGAAATCAATATAACCGAATATAATATTATGCAAACCATACCAAACCAACTTAATCTGATCTAATCAAGTTTTAATTTAAATAACGTAGACTGTCATGAAGAGAAAACTGCCGTAAAAACGAGCACTCACTTCTCTTTCCCACACCCCTTCGTGTTGTTTCAAATTCTTGCATGTAGTGTTCATTGGCACTACAAACGGAGGGGGTGTATACAGAACGAATATTTGTATGATCTTTTACTGTTATGTATAATATTTTCTATGGATTATAGGGGACGTTTTCCTAAAGGTTTAATGCTTTGAAAATTTCCCCACTGAATTTTATTACGGTTACTTTATTTTTAGCCATCATATTAATTTAATTATTATCTTCTGCTTCCCCCCTTTTCGAACTTCAAACATTTTATTCATGGATTTTTAGTTTCTTTGGCAACTGTTAAAAAATATTAATCTTCTGAGTGCTGGTATATATTTTTCTGACGATACTTTTTCGTTTCTTTAAAAGCATTCTCTTTATAATTCCCCGATGTTTGTTCCCATTTTTCGAACTCTGCCTGAAACAAGTTTAAATTGAGCGTGAGAAATTTGTCAGCCTTACAGTGGCAGGAGGCTTCATCTATATGCTGGAGGTGGCGTGGCAAGAATATTGTTCCTAGACCCTCCAACACACACACTAAAGTCCAGCCTGCCACATCCTCTCTCTGTCTGGAAACGGTGTGGTGGTGGTGGTGGTAGTGGTGCAAGTTGTGGTGGTAGCTGTGGTAGTGGTAATTGCACTGGTGGTGATGGGTGTTGTGGTATTTGTGATGGTAGTTGTAGTGGTGGTGGTAGTGCTTGTAGGTATGGCATTAATAGTGGTAGTTGCGGTGGTTTAGTGATTGAGATGATTGCAGTGAGTGGGAGCGGTATTGGTCTTAAATGTGAGGTGTATGAGAATGGCATTGATGATGGTAGTAGTAGTGGTGGTGGTGATGGGTGGGTGGTTGGAAGTGGAATTGGTAGTACTCCCAGTGTACAAGATAATAAAGAAGGGAAGTAATGGGGTAGTGGTAGCGAAATGAATAATGATGATACTGTAATAGTGACAATAATTTATAATAGAAATGGTCGTGGTGTTGATGGTAGGAAATCACACCTCTTTTATCCTGAAGCATTTGTTTATCAAGAAATTATGTGATCATTCCTAATATATTTTCTGTGGTGATCTGAAGAGCGAGAGGAAAGGTGTAGCAGCGTTTTATATTTATTCTAGTTTTTAGTCTCACGGATCCCTACACACTGGAAAGTCATCAAGCATCACTAAAGACATCTACTTGCGTTCTGGACATTACACATTACACTACCTCAACGCCCGGCATGACTTTCAAGATGTTTAGTGTTCGTATAGATGTGTTGTAACAAATGGTGCCACATATATGCATTGGAACGTACTGCAAGAAGAGTCATGGTCTGGAAAATAACGATAAATGGTTCCAGGGGTTTTCTTTGGAGACACATCTTATCTATCAATCATCGTGTAACCTTTGACTATTCTTGCATACGAACTTTGGTGGTACTGTAATCATCGTGTGTCTGTTGTATCTCCTTTTTGTCTAAAATTGTTCGCCTAAGATTATGTAACTGGCACAACGCACACTATTACTACAACCATCACTAATAACACAACCAACACTATTACCACCACAACCATCACTACAACCATCATCACCCCAGTCCTCAAACTACTACCTCAAATACCACAACTACCACACCGAGTACTTCAAATACCACAACTACCACACCGAGTACTTCAAATACCACAACTACCACACCGAGTACTTCAAATACCATAACTACCACACCGACCACCTCAAATACCACCTCAAATACCATCTCAAATACCACACCGAGTACCACCACCACCACCACCATCATCAGATCAGGTGGAATGGTATAATGTAAGCTGTATGTATACGCAAAGCGGCCTCACAGCTTTAGGTGGCTGAGTTCGATCCCCGGGCTGATGGTGGTGGTGACGGTCATGTCGAGGACACACACACACACACACACACACACACACACACACACACACACACACACACACACACACACACACACACACACACACACATACATTTTCTCACTACTACAATCACCTCATTCTATTACTATCATCACCACTGCCATTATTACCATCACCCCATTAATAACTCTCACAACTACTACAACCGCAACAGGGCCACCATATTACTACAACTTTCTACTACTGCTGATCTCCCTACCACTATCACCACTATTTCCATTAGTATTACCACCACAACTACCACCACCATCACCACCACCATCACTATTATCACCATCACCACCACCACCATATTACCTCCCTCCCTCCTTCCCTCCCTGAGCGTGGTGTCATCTGCCGCCAAAGCTTTATCAAATTTATGAGTAGAGTGTCTCGCCTCCAGATGGCCAAGGCGAGTGTCTGGGAGAAGGTGTATGTGTGTGGAAGGTCATAGAAGCAGATAATGGGAGTCGTTAATGATTTTTTTTGTTTATTTTTTTGTCAAGTATGAACAAAAAAAATAATATTGGGAGCCTCTTGATTGGAATAGTTTGGAGGAATCAGTTGCTCCAGATTTACCAACACTGTACTTCCACCTTAATTAATGTCAACCATATGCTGCACTTTGATCTGTTTTATAGGATCAAAGAGTAAATGTTAACCCTTGTAACCTTTCCAGATTTATTTGCAAACATTCTGGAGTTTGATTCGTCAGGTCATAATTATTGCTAACCTTACTATACTATAATTAATAAATATTTTTTCTTTTATTAAAGACCATACAACTTTGTGTTCCTCCCTTAGATTTACACGGTTTGTTGTTTTCCTTTCGGTGTTTGCAATCAGAGAAAAGCCCAAAGTCATGTGTCGTGTTCATGTCCTTGATAGATGCCTGTATTACGAACCAAAACGTGTTTCTCACTATATGCATCTATAAGATACCCATATACGAGTTGAACGATCGTTACGTATCTATCCTGAGTGACAAAGCTGAATGTACTAATTAATAGCATGAGGTTTTTCCGTTCATTAATAAGTAACGAAAATCTATAAGGTGAGGAAGGCCGCTTTGGTGACCAATGGTTCTCAATAATCTACTGTATTTGGAATATGAACTGATAATAATAGGAAGGGCCAAGGATGGTCTTCGACTTTTGTTTGTCACTGTTGGAGCTTATATATGATGAAGACTGGATCACCATTTTTTCCAACTTTCAGATCATTATGCAGAGGTAAAGTTCCATTATCCTTCTCATTACTGGTAACCTAACACACGGATGCATAAAATGCAAAATGTAGCAGGAAAGTTGGGAAAACATTTTACCAACTGTAATGCCTCGAAGCGGGATGGTTGGCAGCTCTCAACGATTTATATACAGTGAATTCAATAAATGTTTTATGCTGCATAACTCGAAAATAATTGTAATTATGTAAATTAAGCCCATATATGACATGTTCTGTAAAATATTGGACAAAAGGGAATATTCGAGGGTTGAATGAAATAATGACATGTCATGTTATGGTGACACAAATCAATATGTTTTTTAAATGGAAACTTTGAAGGCTGTTGATAGAAAAGTCAATGAACTACTCTGCGTTAGTGCAACTATAGGATCTGAATGAATAGAAACATTGCTATGAACTTTTTTTCAATGCGTCTAACTACATGTAATAATAGCTTTACCATTACGGAGAGTATTAATACAATGTGCCTACCAATTTTACATCGAATGCATAGTTTTAAATAATATATGTCCGTATGTGGTCAAATATCTGCGCATATGTTTCAACATATGCTGTCTCCTGATGCTTACTTATAATCATGGTAATTTCTGTAAAATTCATAATATTTTTGCATAAAAACTACACAACCTAAAGCCCCTTATCGCCAGGGAGCACACTGTAAAGATGGAGGGAGTACAGGTGGGTAAATCAGACATAATACCGAAATCCTCAATTTCATCTTCAAAGACAGACAAAAAACTGAGAATAATATGAAAATAATATCAACAGGTGTGCAGCCTTCTGAGTGTAAGCCTGATAAAGTGTCTGTGTCTGACCTTTATGTGTCAGGAGTTGACCAGTATTATAACACCCATTTCTCCTCAAGTCCAGGCCACCCTAAACTAATTAGAAAGCAACAGCAGGGAAGGAGATGTGCCCCAGCTGCTACCCTGTCACAGCTGCACTCTTGCCCTTCCACCGGACCCGTCACCAAACCTGTTATCTTGTAGAGGTTTAGACGATGGTGAGAAGCAGCGGTGAAGAAATGGGGGGGGGGGGGATTTGTTCTACATTACTTAATTGTAAATCAGTAACTGTTGCAAATCGGACAGTACAAAAATTCTCGTTGTTAATTGCTTATTTAGAAAATGCTAAATGAACGCCACCTGAAGTTGTGTACGTTATACCCGAAATTTGGGGACATGATCATTGTTGCTGAAATTTTAGTTTAACTTTAATGTGAATTTTTACAAGAGTGGGTTGGTCGGCAGGGTCTCAGGGGTGGAGTAAAATGTGAAGGTTTACGACTGGACAGACCACACTACCACTTCATTGTATCTCTTTTCACCACCGTCAGCTGCCTACACACCTGCTCTGGGGTATGGGGGGGGGGGTCATGGGTGGCTGTGGGAGAGGGGTAAAATGGAGGAGGAAGAGAGAAGAAAAGTACAATACACAGAGGACAAGAGGAGAAAGTGAGGAAAGAGTGTGATGAGGAAGTTGGGAAGGGAAAGATAATTTTTTTTTTTTTTTAACTACCAGTACATACAGTACTTTTAGGTTTTACTCTTTCAAAATATTTCAAAATCTCACCGCTCGCACGTACAGTACGTAAGCTTTTTGATCCCTTGTATGTGAGAGAAAAGTAAAAGTTTGTTTATAAAATGAAACTGCACACACAGTTTGCAGCAGATATGATCTGCTATATTTTACTCCGTTCATTCAGAGTTACGGTACAAATATTCCTCCTTCCCAAAGTAATAGTACAAGATCAATGATGTGGTATTAAAACATTTAATCATTGTATTACATTAACACTAAAGGATTAACATAGTATCCTCTCATGGTCAGGACTCTCATTATATCCTTTTCCATCCCTCTCATCCTATTTCTCTTAAACCTCTCATCGTATCCCAATCCAGCCCTTCTTAAGCACCTCCATCCCTTTTCCATCCCTTTCTGTCTATATCCTTATACAATATATCTCTCATCGTACCTCCATCCATTCCATTATTTCCTCCATCTATTCAGTCTCATACCTCAAACTAATCTTTCAACCCAACTCGTCCTCCATTCCTTCCACCTCACTCCATCATCTTCACCACCCACCACCATTCCTCCACCTCACTCCTTATTCTCCACCGCCTACCATCATTTCCACTCCTCCCATCTCCACCATCCCTTAAGTCTCGTGTCGTGCTATTTATCTATCCCGTCCTCAATTCCCTCTACCTTCCTCTATCATCATCACCACCGACCACAATTCGTACTCCTCCCCTTCTCCCCCACCCCTGCCTTTTCTCCAACCCCTCCTCCATTTCCTTCACCTCCCTCCATCATCTTCACCACCCTCCTCCATTCCCTCCATCATCTTCACCACCACCACACTTCCTACTCCTCTTGTGTTGTAGTGCCATCTTCCCTGACTGTGACACGTGGGGTACATATGTAGTTTACAATCCAAATAACCTTGTTAGCATTCTGAGTGCCTATTGTTATCTGTTTCCCATGTACTCCTCTTGCACACACACACACACACACACACACACACACACACACACACACACACACACACACACACACACACACACACACACACACACACTTCAAATTTTGCGAGCTACCGCCCACTTAGAGAGAAGGATGGGATGGGAGGGAACATTTCAGAATGTAAAGCTGGAATAGCGACAGCGAGGAAGCTTTGCGACGTTCGATGAGCTTCATGATATAGTGCTGAACCATATGCATGCCTATAAATTCTCCACCATCCCTTCTCGAGTGCGGGCTGGGACTAGCAGCCAATAACAGCAACGCGTGTGACGTCCACGTTATTTTGGACTGAAAAAAACATCGGTAAATTACATTCTCTGTATCAGTATTTCATCTATCTCTCACATTTCACTTTTTTAATGCTTGTATCATACTAGTTCGTCTATTTATTATAGCTTTTTCTTAATGCACCTACCATACTAGTAGAATAATTGTGTGTGTGTGTGGTAACTTAGATTAAATTTTCCTAAGCTCTTGTGTCTTGTGTACCTATTCACTATTCGACAAGGAGACTCCCGATCGTAGAGACTGTTGCAGGTCGTACATTAGGGGAAGTAAAAACAGACTCCTTACACACACACACACACACACACACACACACACACACACACACACACACACACACACAAACCAGACATCCTTACCACACGGGCTGTCCTGCTGTGGATTATAAAGGGCTACACATTCTTCTCTGCAACTTATCATTCTATGCCTTTATCTTTAGACGTCACGCAAACACTACCTACCACCTTCCCTTTGCTGAACTCACTCTTGTTCCCTCGTCACCACATCCCCCCCACCCTCCCTCACTTCCTCCCCTTACCCTATCCTTGAATTTTATTGCTCATGGCTTTTCCCATCATCTGCATGTCTCCTGTTTCTCTTTCTCCTTGCTCCCTTCTTCATCAGTCCCTCCCTGCTCCTTCCTCATCAGCCATTCCTTCTGTCAGTTCTCACACTCTCTCTCTCTCTCTGTTTCCTCCTCCCTCTCGGTTTATTTTTTGCTTTAATTTTCCTCCTAACGGGTTCTCTCTTTCTCCCCTTCTCCTTTCTCGTTCCTTCTTCCTATCCTCCTTTATGGTTCCCTCTTTCCTCCTTTCTCTCTTTCCTTCCTTCTTATCCCCACGGTTATTGCTATCTCCCTCACCTTGCCACATTTCCTACTTTTCTCCATTTCACTTATTCCTTTCCTCGCATCTCTTTCATGCCTCTTCCCTTTGCCTTGTTCCAATTTTAACACGAAACACACACACACACACACACACACACACACACACACACACACACAAAATATCTAGAATTCGTCCACATACACCTAGAACACGCTACTTGATAATAATTCACCTTCTCTTAATCCATTTGCAGATCACGTTACATTCCGACACGACCCTAAATGGACGTGTGTAGGGGGAAGGACGTGTCTGGGATGAATAATGAGAAGGGATGAATGGGGTTAAGATGTTGTCGGTGAAATAGAGGCTCTACTATATGTACCTCGAGACAAACTACATGTGTACAGGAAGTGTGTTATGTTTTTCTGGTCCAAGTTTCCAAGTCGGTGAGGTTGGCCATACCACCTGATGCTATAATTTAGTAATGGTTATCCCCTTTGAGTAACATTGTCGCCTTCTATTAATACATTTTGACTTGCTCCACACGTTGATTTTATGAAAAATAACAGCTTCCCTTTGAGTCACAATTTTCAGTAATTATTTCAGGTAAGTATTGTAAGTTCCATCCTATGTTTTGAATGTAGATAAAATATTCTTTTTCTCATTTTCCTCTTTACCGACATAATTTTGTCTCTACATTAATATCTTAGTAACCTTAGTAACCTTTCCACTGTTCCAAGAAACAAGCAACCTGACCAGATGAGTAGGGAATCAGTTTTATGGCATCGGTTGTAAGATCTAATTCTATTATGGCGTATTATTCCCAGAATTTGAGACCTTCGAGCAGGCCATCTCAATATTTGTGCTTATTGACGTTCGGAGGGGTGTCACATTGTCTAAACTTGAATATGTCTTTGTTAATTATTGCACTAAATACGTTAAAACTATATTTTTAGTCGAAAAATATATTAATATCATACATAGTCCTCCATACCTGTGTTATGTATATATTTATCGTCATCATTATCATCATCATCATCGTCATCAATTTCATCGTCATCAACGCTATCCATCATCATCATTAAGCATAACTTTTTATGTGAAATATTTTTGGCCATAAAATTTCAACGACTTCATTATCCTGTCCCTAACCCCTGTGCCATAATTTAGTTAAAGCCAGACTGAGCAGAGGAGCCCCATCTCTTTTGTCCCACCGTGATCCCTGCCTCCATAATGTTCACACGGAGAGAAAAGTTGCTGCCATCACGAAAGGAATTTGGACAGTGAGGAAGTTTTAAAATGAGGGTCGGGAAAAGAGAGAGATACTGTAGAGATAGAAGTAGGTAGGTAGGTAGGTAGGGGGGAGAAAGAGAATGGATAATTTAGTAAGTAGGTAGGTAGGTAGGTAGGTAGGTAATTAGGTGGTCGGAGGGGGAAGAGAGAATGGATAGAGTATTATAGGTAGGTAGGTAGCATAGTTAGTTAGGTAGAAGGGGAGAGAAATAAGGGGAAAGAAATAGGGAGAGAGATAATGGATAGAATAATGTAGGTAGGTAGGTAGGTAGTTAGGTGGGGGGGGGGAGAAAAAGGGAGAGTAAGAATGGATAGAGTTATGTAGGTACCGAAAGCATTCAATTACAGAAAGTGTGTACAAGTGATAAAAAAGAACGTTGTAAAAACCGACATAATAGTTAAGGCAAAGGACAATCTTCAAAATAAGTATTCAATGCATGTAAACAAGACGATAGAAAATTGAGAACAAAGAGTAAATTTTAGTGGACACAGGAAAAGTTTTAGAAAGTATGAGATAATACTTAGGGGTCCTGGGTAAGGATATAAAAGGCGCGGGAAAGTTGTCGGAAGTAAGGTAAAGTTTTCAGGAGGCTTCGAGCTGTGAAAACCGTGGGAAACGAGAACAGAATACGGGAAAGTTGGAGGTAGCATGAGTAGAGTGTGGGAAAAGAAGATGGAGAGAGGTAGAGTTAGAATTTGAGAGAACGTGAAAAGGGAAATAGAAGAATAGAAAGCAAACAAATCAAAATTACAAACAGTATGACCGATAGAACATGTTGAAATTTAAGACCAGTATATGATAAGGGAATGAAATATAAAGTGAAGAAAGGGCAGAGAGAGGGAAAAGTATGAATATTTTAGTGTGAGGGAGGTGGAAAGAAAAAAAATCTCAATTATGTACAGTCATGGAAAAGCAATAGGAACAATAATACTGTAGTACAAGGTGTAAAGATTAGCATAACTGGAGTGTACTTATAGAAGGATGAGGTGAAGGGTGTAGGACAAGGTGTGTGTAGGGAGGGACTCACCTGGAAGCGCTGATCGGTGGCGTAGGTGTAGGTGTCGACTGTTAGAAGGTGTAGGTCCCGATGTCTGATCCACGACACCTGTTCAACAAGTGTCATCAGTACATCTGTTGGAATCCTCGCTCATATTTCACCTGGATTTTTTTTTCCACCTTTTTGACCTACTTCCTATTTTTCCTTTTGTTTATCATTCGAGTTTCCTACCTGACACTCTGGTTTACCTCCTTCTCTACTTCTCTTCTGTCTACCTCCCTCTCCTCCTGCTTGCCACCCTCCCTCCTGCCATTTACCTACCGTTTTCCCCCAAGATCCTCCCTCCCATCCTACCGACAATTCCTTCCTTCTGCTTCATACTTACTTCCCTCCCCTCCCCTCCAACCTATCACCCTCCCCACCTGCCTCTTTCCTCTGGCTTAAATCTTGTCCCCATCCCTCTCACTACTTCGTGCCTCACTCCTAGCCTGCCATTCAACCCTATCTCAGCTCCTCCAGCCCACCTTCCCACATGGACTTCTTATCACCTTGCCTCCCCACCATTCAAGTGTGCCTCGCTACTCTCACACCCTCTCACCTTATTTTGCTGTCCTATTCACCAACTGTCCTATTCATCAGCAACCCTAATCATTGCCCCTTCTCCCTACCACTATTACCCACAGACCCGAAACTCAATTCTTCCTCCCTCAAATGCCACTGTAACTATCATTCCACAACTAGACCACGCTTTTAACCTTGCCACCCTCCAACTCTGCCATTCTTCAACCCTGCCACCACCCTCCCTCCTCACTCGTCACCCCTGCCAAATACTCACGGATTTGTTTCCCTTGTCAAGGACCCTACAGCGGAGTGAAGCCGTCTGCCCAATCACCGTCGACACGTTGCCTGAGTGTCGTCGGTCCACCTGAATCACACACAGAAATCATCACCCTTTAAATCGTCCTCACTTTCTAGGATATTATGTCAGTTATTACAAATGTGATGATGCAGTACAGCGAGACCGATAATGCTCCATACATGGCATTAAAAGAGCTTGAACGGATGACATTTATTTCCTTCCAAACCGCCTGATCTAAGATGTATGTGTAACTGTGTTGTCGCATGCGAGGCAAAAAATTTAAGGACGGCTGATAGTATTTGCAATAGTCTGTATGTATAACGTTAAATATCTAACGATTTAATCGGAAATAACAATAAAAGAGTATATATGTTTCAGCACCTTCCGACTGAAAGCATTCAAAACACTGACCTCAGGTTGATAGCCAAGTCCATGTGTATATAACCACTCGGCCACAACCGGTCTTTTTTTTAACCATTCATAGATACATTATACTACAAACTGCACAATATATATATATATATATATATATATATATATATATATATATATATATATATATATATATATATATATATATATATATATATATATATATATATATATATATATATATATATATATATATATATATATATATATATATATATATATATATATATATATATATATATATATATATATATATATATATATATATATATATATATATATATATATATAATGGAAAAAACAATAATCATGCATTTTTCCATTGTATAAGATAACATGCCACACTCCAGGTTCATTTGCCAAATAATCTTTTATAGTGACAGACAACTTTGTGAAGGCGGTCAGATGTGCAGCTGTATGTTCTGTGCATCATTTATATTGGCCTGACCTTTTGTTGTGAGTGCTGGTACAGTCGGAACCACAAACAGTTTGGTGTCACCACCTGTTCTTTACAACCTTACACTTTATACACGGTACGTTTTGTGAGAGATACATGTTGCCTCAACTAGACATTTAACACCAATAACGCGTTTTGTTTCCTGGCGAAAATGAGTCGGCTCCTTCATTTCCTCTTCTAGCTTTACATATAAATGGAATGCATATTAAGAGGCAATACACCAATCATTTATACAACTGGTAATTAGCAATAAAATATCTGCACTGGAACCAACTCAGTTTTAAGACAACCGGTGCACCCTCACCAGGAAATATTAATGCACAAACCGACATGGAACTTGACACCTGGCCCTCGAAACTTTTTTTTTTTTTTTTTTTTTTAACAGAGCGTAGGTGACAAGTATGACATAACTGTACAGTAACATACATACCCTGGGTCCGTGACGGTGTGTGTGAGGATGGAGAGTAGGTGAAGCTGTTATCACCACCTCCTGCCCAGCGTCCGTCACTGGCCACACCCCAACACTCACCACTGTTGGGAAGGGGGCAGAGAAGGAGTTAGAGGCACATTGTATGGTTGGGAAGAGACAGGTTAAGGGATTAATTTATATTGAATGAAATGGAAGGCAACTGATTTCTCCAAACTATGTTAGGAAACAAATTAGCTTAAATGATACGAAAGGGGTGTCTGTTTGGAAGGATCTGTTGTAGTAGCTCTCCAATTCCTCGACACAAAACGACCCCCTTCAGGTGATGTTCCTTAGGGTAGACCCTGGTTAGGTTAGTGGAATGTTATTATGGGAATGAGACAGGTTTGGCGATGCTGCTGAAAGAGATAATAAAGTCAAGGATACGATGGGAAAAAGAAAATGAAGAACATGTTAGATCAGGGAAAAGACATGGGAGGTGTTGGGTCAGGGAAAGTTAAAGGAGATACCGAGTAAGCAAGATAAGGGAGATAATCATTACGTTGGGAAATGAAAAGGTAAATATGAGGCAGGGAAAAGATAAGGAATGAAAAGGTAAATATGAGGCAAGGAAAAGATAAGGAATGAAAATAGGTAGATATGAGGCAAGGAAAAGATAAGGGACGAATGGGGATAGAAGGGAAATAAGATGGACATAGGGTCAGTAGGTAAGGGAGATAACGGAAGAGAGAAGGGAGATAACGGAAGAGAGAAGGGAGATAAGGGAAGGGAGGCATTGGACCAGGGAGATGATAATATATAGGTCAGAGAAGAGGATAAAAGAAGCTGTGGGTCAAGGTAAAAGTAAAGGGGATGGAGTGAGTGAGTACCTTTGACCTGAGGGTACGAGTACAGGGAAGGTCGGTCTCAGGTCACCACTGTGGGGGAGGGAGGCACGTGGACTGCGTTAATTAATTAAGGGGAGATTCTTTTGTTGGTGAATTGGAAGGTCTTTGATTCCTTATAACTGCACCACCAAAAAGATCCCCTATTAGTACCATTGAGGGGGTCTGTTTTCTGGTATAGCTAGCAGGAATCACGAGCCTTTCAATTTACCAACATGAGAATCTCCGCTTAAGGGGGAAGTACAGTGTTGGTAAATCTGAAGCAAATGATTCCTCCCAACTATTCCAAGCAACAGAACACCATTAATTTTGTTCATCTGGTCCTGTTACCTGGCATACTTTGGAGGAATCAAGGTACTCCAATGTAACAAAAGTGAATGACCCCCTTAAAGGAGGCACACTCTAGGTGGTACAGTACACTACAACAACAGGCAAAAGTTTTCACTCGTCTACATCGATAAATACAACAATAACGTAGTTGTCGGGAAAATGGAACGAGATAAAGGTTCGTATGGTTGGTTTTGTTTATGTGCATATTAATGATCGCATTATTACCTGTTTAATTTCTCCTTTAATTAAACTTTAACTTCATAATGTTGATGATTTGATGGGGAAAGAAACTTCTATACTCGTTCCAATACTCTTGCCTTAACCTATTTAGTAATTCCATTCACCTCACACAAATTCCCTTAAAATATAAAAACCTGGTTTGGGAGAAGTGCAATATTTATAGATAAACCAAAAATTTACACTATTTTCCGATTATAACGGTAAATATGCGACACAGCCACCACCACCCCTACACACACACACACAGACACACACACACACACACACACACAGACACAGGTAGCGGTAGGTCTGTGTGTCAGCTCTGCCACTTCCATCACAACAGGCCTGAGGTGCTCGTAACCTCAATTATCTCCCGAGGAAAACATGGCAGGTGGCGGGAGCATAACACACACACACACACACACACGAACGCGTACACAGAGGGGAAGTGCCGGGTAAGTTTATCATAATATGTATTTTCTAGGGAGATCAAATCCACTCCGACGTGAAGCTGAGAACATTTCTTCTTCCAAACTCAGGTTGAGGTGCGAATCACAAGGCGCCCAAACATCGTAAAACACCCTCGTTGGTATCATGACAGCCGCAGTATTCGGTAGGGATTTACCCTCGTATCCCTCTGTGTGTGTGTGTCTGGGTAAATGTTCCAAGGTGGTGCGTGACATGTATGTGGGTTGGTGATGATCTGGGCCTCTATAACAGATGCAAGAGCCTATAGTCTGAGTAAAAACATGAAAAATAAAGAAATTTATGCTTCTACAAGTTCTCGCTTAAAATCTCACACACACACACACACTAATACATACAGTAGACTTACACATGCACATATACTGTACATAATTTTACATATAACTACAACGAATAGTTTTGAGTATAACAAGGGAGAGAATTAGAGTAAAGGGAAAATAGCAAGAAAAGGATAAAGGACAGGAGAATGTGCGAGAGCGAGAGAAAGAAGTCGGGAGAAGAGAGAGATTGGGGAAGTCGGGAGAGGTCAAGGGGGAGCAGGAAAACCAGGTCGATTGAGAAAGAAAGGAAGGAAGGAAGGAAGGAAGGAAGAATATACTGGATTGAGTGAAGGGAAAAAGGAAATACTAAGTCGGAAAGAAACAAGGGAATGATGAGGAAGAGGTGAAATGAGAAAGAAGGCAATGCTAGTTAAGTTAAGGAGGAATTACAGGGTCGAAGGAGTGAGGAAAGGGGAAAGAGAGAGAGAGAATGAGTGAGAGGAGAGGAACATGAATAATACGAGTTGGGTTAGGGAGGAAGGGGGGGGGGAGAAAAACAATGTCGAGTGAGGGAGGAAAGGGGGGGGGAGGAAAACAATGTCGAGTGAGGGAGGAAAGGAAGAAATACCAGGTAGAATGAGGGAGGGAGAGAGGGAAGAAGGAAAGAAATAGAGAAGGAGGAAACTTTTGATAGAATACGATAGATGGAAGGACGAAGAAGACGACGAAGAAGTGGAAAGAGAATGATAAAGAAGAAGAGAGGAAAAATACCAGCCCGAGTTATAGGGAGGGAGGTAAAAAGGAAATGCCAAGTGGAGGGAAAGAGGGAGGAGACGAGATGGAGGTGATATTGGGTCTGGGTCCGGGGTGAAAGGCGTAACAAAACAGTAGTAATGGTGGGTCGGGATGGCCTCGTGGCAGATAACGGCAGACAGGGTACGGGAAACTTGCCAATGTCACGCCCAAACAAAAGTATTACCATCCAATGTAAAAGGACCGATGAGAACATAAAGATATATTTAGTAAAGAATTGTGGAGTTTGAAAGATATAAGATGATGAAATGCGTGTCTGTAAAATAAAGTATGCAGAAATCAAAATGTTTAAAGGAAATAAAATATTGACTGGAATTTACAAAGGAAAGGACACAAATAAATTATATGGTTAATATATGAATAGAGTTATGATATGAATAGGGTTATAGGGTTAATATATGAATAATAATATTATGGAAATTACGATCGGTCTGTGCGTAAAATCACTTTATAATTGTTTTCCTGGAGAACTGCAGTTATAGACGACTCTGTAGTGTAACGTTCCATTATATTACCCACATTTGGGATTTAATAATAGTTCTGTGTGTTCAGTGTACAGTATGTATGTATCCTTAAGCAGTGAATGTGAAAAAAATTAGGATATGCCTCACACACAATTACTGACATGTCTTGTATTATGCGGTTCAATGATTTAGTTTTCCTGTACTTCATCACTAGCTTTCGGTCGCCACAGTCAATAGAGACCGTTCAGATGTCCTCCTCGCCAGGGATGACCACCATGAGACTGTTTGTATCTGCAGCAGTTGCAGGCAAAATAAACTCTTACAGCTGGACGGACATTGAGGATCCAAGGGGGCCATGTTTGGGTGTTAGTGTCTGCTTGTGTGGGTTTCTTACGATGTCGTTGTGTTGAGGAGCGGTGCGGACCAGGGATCATTAAAGACAGACGTTTTGAGTTGAGAGGATGCTAAGGGAGAGGGTTAGTGTAGTGGACGGCGGTATGAACATTGGACCAAGGTAGAAGGAGATAGAGAATGGTGCAACGTGTGATGGTTGGTTTTATAGTGTTGTGGGCATAGTACTAGTGTTGGCGTGTGGGTTATGGGGAATGGAGAGTGGTGTGAGTAATAGTGTTGGTAGGGATGACTAATGATGTGGGTTGTGGTGTAGATGTGGATGATGACTATATACTGGTTGGGCTATGAAAGTTGGTTAGTGGAGTGGTGTTGGTTAGTGGAGTGGTGTTGGTTGTGTTAGTGGAGTGAGTGCTGGGAATGACTATAGGGTGCTGGAGTGGCTAATGATCTGGGGTAACCTTAGTGCTGGAGTGTGTAGAGATGTGTCAAAATAATATTAGTATTTTTCGTGAATATGGAAATTTAGTTATTTTTATCTTCATCATTATCATTATGTTTATCTATATTTTTATTATTGGTATAATTTTATTATTCATTAGTTCCTCTATGTAATTTTTATATGTATAATATGTAATGCATTGAAATGATAAAAAAAGAACATTGTGTCCACGACAGCCAAGTCTGAATTCTAACGAAGTTGCTGGAATTCCCAAATATGAATATTATTTCTTTACCAGAGATCGTAAAAAGGCAAGTAAGTCAGGAAGAAAATGAGTAAGATATAAGTCAAGTTGATAGTAAGAATAGCGAGGAGGAAGTCAAAAGAGTATTCCTAGAAGACGAATGAGACTTCTTTCAGGAATGGAAAGTTTTCTCTGGATGCAGACCACAAAGGAAGGCAGCAGCAATGGTTGTCATGGGCCACTGAGAAAGAGAGAGAGAGAGAGAGAGAGAGAGAGAGAGAGAGAGAGAGAGAGAGAGTAAAAGAGAGATACAGTGTGTGTGTGTGTGTGTGTGTGTGTCCAGGTGTGGAATAAAACAGATGACAGGTGTATTCTCGTATATCAATGTGGAGAGGGTAGGACTCGTCACCAGCAACAATTTTTTATGGCATTGAAAATATTCCTCGACAAGTTTTTTCACCTCTTCTTTGGCTCCTTTAATTAAGCGGAGTGAAAAGATTCATAAATCACTCGTCGTGCATAATTTATCAACTTTCAAATCGCGACACACAGACCTTCACTGCATAATTATCACAAACCATTACTCTTGGGTCAGTGAGGATTGGGAGTAAAATAGAGTATAATCATTAATGTACAGTTGAGGATATAAGAAACAGACACACTTGAAACGGGGCCTCTAATTGAGCATAGGGTAGGACGACGTGTTGATTGTGTACAAAGGCCCGTCTGAAATGTGTCTGTTTCATGTGTCCTCAACTGTACATCATATTACTGTAAGAATAATGGAGGCATTTTTATCTCCTTGGGAAAGAGAAGTTTACCATATACAGTACAAGTCAATTTGTTCGATAATGGTTGGAGTAATTATAATGAAACTCATTTTGTCAGAACAGGTTAACTCTTACAGAAATAACGCATCTTGCTTCATTTCCGGTCCAGTTTCCTCCCGTTTTAATATCATGGCATATTGATATACATTTTTTGTAATTAAAGCAAGTCATAACTAATATTTATGACTAACAGATGTACAGTAAAGTATGGATTTCTTTGCGCTATGTGGAATATAATAAGTAATTTGGTATCCTTCCATTCAGGTTGATAGTGAGGCAGAAAGGGGATGGAGATTTTTTTTTTTTCTGCCTGTTAAGACTATAATGAATGGACTATAAAAGAATGGAGGAGGTGGCTGGAGGGATTTAGGTCAAGGAGTCTGTAGTGGTATTGAAGGTTAAGTGAAGGATGCGTCCATTTACCTGGCACACGATGGAGCTTTTGGGGTAAGAGTGTGGACGGTAAGGGTATGGAAAGAAAGGGTATATGGAAGAAAGGATATGGAAAGAAAGGGTATGGAAGAAAGAGTATGGATGGGAAGGGTTAGGATTAGGGTGTGGACGGTGAGGGTATGAAGAGTAAAAGGCTGGAGAAGGAAAGGTATGTATGGATGGAAAGGGTGTTGAAGGTGAAGAAGGGTTTGAAGTGGTAGGGTGTGGAGGAGGAGGAGGAGAAGGGAAGAGATAGGAAGATTGCCGAAGGAAAATTGCAGAGAAGATTGAGAAAGGGAAGGATGTGAGAGAGAAGAGGGTGTATGTATGGGAAGGATGTAGTATGAAGGTGTGTGGGGGACTGGGGAATGAAGAGAAAGTTATGGAGAAAAGAAGAGGTAGGGAGAGAAAGGAATAAATGGATAAAATAATATAGTATAAATGTATAAGACTCGAAAAAGAAAAGCTGTGGAGAAAGCGAAGGGTGTGGAAGAGAAAGCAGTGGATAGGAAGGTATGTATATAGAGTGAATTTATGTGGAAGAGAAAAGGTATACGTACATGAGAAGGATGATGTGGAAGGGAAGGAAGGGCATACATACATACATACATACATCTCTAATGGTTTTGTGGACTTAAATGTGAGTACTCTCCCAGGACTGAGGGGAAAGGAGAGATTCATTACTGGACAAGATCAACCCGCACTCTCCCCTCCCTACACATTTTCTGCCTGTGTTATTGAGGCCCGCAGGTGAAGGGAGGATGAGGGAAGTGAAGTAAGGGAAGTGAAGTGAGTATGTGGGAGGTGAAGTGAAAGTGAGGAAAGTGAAGTACGAGTGAGGGAAGTGGAGTGAGGGAAGTGGACTAAGGGAAGTAAAGTACAAGTGAAGGAAGTGATGTAAAAAGAGAGGGAAATGAAGTAAGGGTATGGGAAGCGAAGTGGGGACGACAAAAGTGAAGTAAAGATGACGCCGCTGGTGAGGGGATGATGATGTAAGTGAGGTGAGGATAGAATGCGAGAGGTGAAGACAGTGAAGATGCGGCAGGTGAGTTGTAAATGGTGCAGGTGAAGTGAAGGTAGTGCAGGTGAAGTAAAGATGGTGTAGGTGGTGAAGGTGAAGTGAAGATGATGCAGATAAAGTGAAGGTGGTGCAGGTGAAGTGAAGATGGTGCAGGTGAAGTAAAGATGGTGAAAGTGAATTGTAGGTGCGACAGGTGGGATGTAAATGGTGCAGGTGAAGTGTGAGAATGGGGCAGATAAGACAAGAATCAGTCAGGTGAAGTGAGGTGAGACTAAAGCTCTGTTCACACTACCTGTACCTCGTGTTTACCCTCTGCTGGACGGGTGCACACAAGCCTCGTATACGGCCTGCTCTCAGCTTACTGGGTGAATCTAGCGTGGTCCAAGCTCTATCCGACTTAAGGGGAGAGTATACATTTGGTACATTGGAGTGTCTTCATTCCTCCAAAGTATGCCAGGAAACAGGACCTGATTAACATAAATAATGGTGGCCTGTTGCTGGGAATAGTTTGGAGGAATCATTATCTCCCAAAGTACCAAAACTATACCCTACCCTTAAGGCCCTGTGATCGTGACTGAGAATTGGTGGTTCTGATTCCTCCTGACTATGCCACGAAACAAGCTTCTTCCATATAGGTGGTGTTTCGTGGCAATATTTGAAGGACTCATTTACCTCTATTTTCTGACTTCATCACAGGGTCCCTTAAAAGAGGTACCAAATACACTTTTTGTACATTAAGAGTTCCTTCATTCCTCCAAAGTATGCAACCAGGAAACTGACCAGATTAACAAAAATAATGGTGTTCTGTTGCTTGGAATAGTTTGGAAGAGGAATCAGTTGCTCCAGATATACCAACACTGATTTACTCCCCTAATTAAACATCATACATACAGTGACGGTGATGACTTTGGTTCGTATAAAATTAATCAATATATGCGGTCAGTCGTGTGAACAATAAAATTCCTGGTCAGATATTCCAGCAACAGCTTATATAAAAACACCTTGATATTCATAAGTACGTGTGTGGGTGTGTTAGTGTAGATAAGGAGGAAGTCCACGTAGGAGTGCATTTAGAGGCGTAAATAGTGTACCTTGCCGCAGTCTTAGAAGTGGAAAAAAAAGTGTAAGCAAAAGTACTGATGATTTTTCTCCTTGCCCTGAATTTCTTTTTTTCTCTCTCTCATTTCCTTATTATCATCATCTCCCCCTTCCTTTGTTATTTTATTCTTTTCTTTTGCTCTTTCCTCCCCTTCCCTTCGTTATTTCATCCCATTTCCTTCGTTATTTCATCCCCTTTTCTTCGTTATTTCATCCCCTTTCCTTCGTTATTTATTTTCTCTCTATACATGATTTTCTCTCCCTTCTCAATGCATCCCTTGTCTCTACTTACTTGACGTGTATCTTGTCCCTTGCTCATTCCCCATTTACTCTGCACATCTCTACATTTCTCACTCCCTCTCTTTTTTTCTCCCCTTTTCCCCCTCCAAAGTCTCTCTCTGCTTTTCTGCATTATTCCTCCTCCCCCCCCCCTGCCCTACTTAACTTCATTTCCTTTCATGCCCAAGTCACAAAATCCCTGAACTCCTCTTCTTTCAAACTAGTTAAGTATTCAGCGAGGCAGCTTCTTTCCCCGGGCCTTGTGCAGTGTTGGTGTTGGTGTTGGTGTTGGTGGTGGTGGTGGTGTTGGTGTCGGCACTCCAACAGCCTCGTTTTAACTTACACCATTATTATTTACTCTAGGCTGGTGGTCCTGCATGGTCCTCGAGGCTTGGAGGTGTGCAAACATTTTTCTCTATACTATTATAAGGATTTTCAGTACTCATTTTTGTTTTCGTCTTTAATCATACTGTAGTTCCAAGTTATTTTGGTCGAATTACAGTGAATTATAACGTCCAGGTTTAGCTAGACATAACACCACAATCGAGTGGAGTAACTGTGATCATTCTTTTGTGGTATTCGTGTTATTTTTTTTAGGTTCTGTTATTATAAGATTTGATAGAAAAACGTACCGATTTAATTAATAGGATTGTAATATCGGTTGTTAGTCGTTCGGGACTGATTGAGAAGACCTAAGTCCGCTTCTTCTATAGTTTGTCATTTATATGTTTCATATAATTTTTAGCAAAATCGTATATCTTAATACTTTTATATCTTTCCATTGTGATCTTCATCTGCCATTAGTAAACTATTATATATTTATTTGTAGAATGCTACGCTTATTACACAATGAAAAAATTTAACTTTATTATTTGTATGACGTCTCATGTTAAAAAAAATATAAATATCAAATATTTTCGTATCCATATAATCATTTGCATTCTCACTTTTGTCAACAACTCGTATGTCATCATTATCCTTCCTGCTGTTGTCGTTCTTGTTGTGATCCCTCCTCCACCTCGCATCCTCTCCTCTCCTCCACCTCCTCTTCTCCACCTCCTCTCCTCTCCTCGATCGTTTTTCTACTCCCCAACTCCACTGCTCTCCCTGCCTCTTCCTCCTCCACTGCTCTCCCTGCCTCTCCCTCCTCCAGGTCCGTGTTAACAGGCCAAGTTCTAACAAGGTGGCAGCGTCAGGGGACAATTTACCTTCTTCCTGGTAAAAATATTCTCACTCACACTCGCTTACAAACCCTCGCTCAAAACTCACCTTCACAACACACACACACACACACACACACACACACACACACACACACACACACACACACACACGTAATACTGGTAGAGGAATTTATACAACATACAGTATTTCTAACCAATAAAATATTATAGCTGAAATTGCAGAGGAAATGTAGAGGCAGATTCGTGAAAATTCCTGAAAAGTCCCGGAGCTTACAGATTGTCAGCGAGAATCGAGTGAGTTTTGTGAGCTGGAATAGTGTGAGTTTGTGAGCGTGAAGAGAGTGAGTGTGAGTGTATTTTGAACGAGTCTTTGAGTACGAATGAGTGCGTCTGGGTGTAATTTGAGTGTTGGGGAGCGTAAATTGAATGTGTTTGTGAGTGTAACTTAAGGATGATTGAGCGTGAGAGATTGAGACAGTGTGAGAGTGCATGGGGTGATTCAAAATTGACGTGCCTGATCTGACAGAGAATTTGTGAGTCTAGAACTTGTGGGTTTTGTTTCCTCGGGTCAGATTGGACGATTAAGAGGAATAAGTAGGTGGTGAGTAAGTGGGAAGGGTAGGAGTGTGAGTCTGAGCAGTGAGCGAGACGTGTATTTGTGACGTTGTGACAGTGGGATGAGTGAGAAACTGCGTGCCTAAGTTAACCTTTTTTTTTTCGATTGTTTTCCTGACTCAGAATGTGGAGGTTACATACTTATATGTTCCAGGAACCTGTCAATTATAAGTTTGTGTGGAAGAGATAAAGGGAGGTAAGTGGAGAATGGGGAAGAGATGAGGTGAAGGAAGGAGGGAAGGTGGTGCATGGAAGAGATGAGATGAAGGAAGGAGGGAAGGTGGTGCAGGGAAGAGATGAGGTGAAGGAAGGAAGGAAGGTGGTGCAGGGAAGAGATGAGGTGAAGGAAGGAGGGAAGATGGTGCATGGAAGGGATGAGGTGAAAGAGGGAGGGAAGGCCGTGCAGGGAAGAGATGAGGTGAAGGAGGGAGGGAAGGTGGTGCAGGGAAGAGATGAGGTGAAGGAGGGAGGGAAGGTGGTGCAGGGAAGAGATGAGGTGAGGGAAGGTGGTGGTGCATGGCATGGAAGAGATCTGCTTCATATTCACCAGTGGCTTAGGAAGAGGGATTGGAGTCTGTAACGCGATGGCTGAGCGTGTATCCCATCCAAGTCGACGCTCGCTCCCAGACCCTGAGTATTCGTTGCATTGTGTCTCATTCGCTTCGGTGGCTCTGGTTTTTGGTCTGATCCCGGCTGCAGCTTCTCTCGGTCCTGGTGCTTGCTTGCTTTCTAGTTCTCTGCCTGTGCCCTCTCTCACGACTTCTTAACCAGTTCATTCCTTTCATCTTGTGTCCGACTTTTTCTTCATTCATTCCTTCCTTCCCCTTTACGCCTTCCTTCATTCTTTCCTTTCATTCTCACGACTCTATATGTTTCTTTCTCCTTCCTTCCATTGTGTTTTCATTTTCTATTCCAATGCATTATCACATCTCTTTTATTCCCCCCTTTCTTCCTCCTCATCTTTTCCTTCCCTTTAACTCTTTCATATGACACAAATAATTTTATCAACTTTATTTTCATTTCACCCATTTCTCCCTCCTTATTCCTTCTTTTTTCCCTTTCATCGCACACACCTTATTTTTATCCTTCCATTCCACGCCTCTTTCTCCCTCCCTCTTTCCTTCCTTATTTTTACTCTTCCTGCTCCTTCCATCGTAAACTTCTCTTTTCTGCCCACCAATCCCTATTATCCTACAACTTTTTTTCACCTCCACGCCTTCCATTGACATTTTTATCTCTCTAATCCTCGTACTTATCTCCCTACTTCCCTCCTCCTTACAATTTCCTACTTCCCTCCCTCTCCCTACAATTCTCCATACATCCATACTCCCAAATTTCCTACTTATTACTTCCCCTAGTTCCTACTTTTTATCCCCCCCCCCCCATATTTCATACTTATTACTCTCCTTATTTCCTACTTATTACTTCCCCTAGTTCATATTTTTTACTCCTATTTCCTACTAATTATTCCCCCTATTTCCTACTAATTATTCCCCCTATTTCCTACCCATCATTCCCCCTACTTCCTACCCATCATTCCCCCTACCTCCCTCCCTACCACCCTAATTCCTACTACCTCATTCGTTCTCCTTCCCACTCGCCCTCCTCCAAACCAATTTCTCTTTTGTTGCTGGAAGGTTAACAAGGAAGTGATGGCAAGTGTACAAGTGTGAAGGAGAGACCTGGACAACTTAATGAGAGGGAGGGTGAGTTCTATTAGTGTGGTGATGGGACTGTGATGAGGGACAGAACGTGTAGACAGCAGCCATAGCCAGCCAGCCAGCCAGCAAACCAACCAACCAAACAGCCAGCCAGCCAGCCAGCCAACCAACCAACCAAACAGCCAGCAAGCCAACCAACCAGCCAACCAGCCAGCCAGCCAGCCAGCCAGCCAACCAACCAACCAACCAACCAACCAACCAACCAGCCAACCAACCAGCTGCTCACTGTTCCCTTCCCCTGCTAGCCACTGAGGTTACTACCAACAGTGTGCTTGTTACTCCTGTCATTCCATCGTGTGTCAAGGGGAGGGGGGAGGGGGAAAGGGAAGGGGAAGGGGAGGGGGAAAGGGAAGGGGAAAGGGAAGGGGAAGGGGAGGGGAGGGGGAGGGGAAGGGGAGGGGAGGGGGGGGGGAGGGGGAGGGAAGGGGGAGAGGGAAAGGGGGAGGGGAGGGGAGGGGGAAAGGTACGCTGGGTCATGTAACACAACTATGATGTGACGTTACTTCTGGCGGACACGGGGAACGACGGAAGGTTAGGAAGAGAGTTTATAAAGACAGGCAAGGATAAAAGGCAGTGGGGTGTAGGTAATGATAACAGTGTAAGGGAATTGGGTAGAAATTAGGGTAAGGGAATAGGCAAGAATGGTGGTTAAGCAATGGGCAAGAAAAGAAGATTCGAATATAAGTAATGATATAGGGTAAGGGATGACAAGAGGAGAGACTAATAAGAAACAGCAAGAATAAGGTTATGGGAAAGGATGGTGGGTAGCGAATAGTCAAGAAGAGAAAAATTATGGGGATGAAGGAGATCAAAGGATAAGGATATGAAAAATGTAAAGTATAAGGAGTGGAAGGGTATGGGAATAAGAAAGGAAATAATTTAGTGGATAGTAAAGGGAAAAGGGATAAAAAAAATTATATAGGGTACAGAAATGGGCAGGATTAGAAGGAAAGAGAGGAAACGACTGGAAATAAAAGGATGGACGGATACTGTAAACAAAGATTAAAGGTATGTGAAGGTTAACTAAATGGACAGAATAGATAATAATGCAATATTTCAATATTTTATACTCTTAGTGTGTTCAATATGGAAGTAAGGAATTATTCAGTAATGTAGGGTCCTTCCACAGCAATAATAATAATAATAATAATAATAATAATAATAATAATAATAATAATAATAATAATAATAATAATATTCTACACCTGCATTCGAAGTGTATGTGAAATCTCTCTGGAATAGTGTAGAATGTTGAAATGTTAATGAGGCACATATAGTGAGTCAACTATCCTGTCTCCAGTTTAGCAACGTGCCAAGGTACAGTAAAATATAGTTCATTACAAACCTAATGGTGGTGATTAAACATAATGACGCAAGGCTTGGGGAGGAATGACCATGTACAGTTGGCAGTATAAATTCGCATACATCCCCCATGTACTGTACTATATAATGCTAATATGACCAGATAAAGTTATTTTCTGAACCAGTTTATATTCTAACAACATATTTAATTTAACACATGAGAAGAGTATCTGTCATCTCTGTATTCAAATTGTGTTAGAACATCACCACTATAGCTCATACATTCACAGGTGGATATGCAGAGAACTTGTGCTGCCGACTGTACATACTAACGATACATAAACTGGAGTAGCTCTCGGGGTTTAGGAAACACCATTGGGTACATGATTGTGTAGGTAAAGAAGGGTCAGGTGTACTTACAGTAATAAGAAATTCTTTTTAATCTGCCGCGAATATATTATTCTCGTAAGCAAAGTTGATAGTTTGTTAACGTCTTTGTACAGGGTTTTAGCAACGAACATTAAGGTGGTAATTCGTTTTTGGTACATTGGAGTGCCTTGATTCCTCCAAAGTATGCTAGGAAACAGGACCAAAAGAGCAAAAATAATGGTGTTCTGATGCTTGGAATAGATTGGAGGATTCAGTTGTTCCAGAATTACCAACACAAAACTTCCCCCTCAAGGCTATACATTTTCCTAACTATTTATTTGTATCAGTTTCCAGCAACAACTCCAAACGCCACCACGAACACAACAACAACAACCTTATCACACTCTCACTTGTTGCTCTGTTTTTCCCCGATTGGTTAAAGAGGTTCCTGCCTGATTCGTGCACTTCTTTTATTTTCTGAGACTTCTTTCGTGCTGGTTCCTGATAGTCTGCTGTCGTTATCAGTCAGTCTGTCTCGTGCTCGCTCATATCTACGTAGTCTTTTTGATGAGTGAGGCTGAGGAAATGACATTGCCTATCTGCTTTAGTAATAGGAATGGAAAATTACATGTTATATTCAATGGTATTCTAATAAAGTAATAATGATTAAACGGCTGCATGGCTCATCAGATAAATAATGATGAGCCTTCTTCACATAGAGCCAGTGAGCTTCTCCAGGTGAGGTAGTCAGGTAATAATAATGATATACTCACCTAGAGCAAGGCAAGTGAGCAGGTTGGGGAGACAGGTGAGGTAGAGTCGCGTCATCTCACACCTGAAGTAAAATAGACTCATTAGTTGTTACTGTATAAATTACGTCTAAATAAATTAAATCTAGTCTTAATGATAGACGAGTATATATAAAAGTATATATTTGGTAAACACTCTTTGATATTTAGGATAAACATTTCATTATTTGTATATGGAATCGGAATATTTCAAAGATTAGCTTCCATATTTAAGATATCAACATTATCCCAGCTAGTTCCTACAATCCTTGTAATCTACGAAGGTTATAGGATAAAAGTAGAGAGGGGATGCATGAAGTTATATTAGGAAGAGTTTACATAATAGAGAAACACGCGGTTCTGTAATAAATGAATGAAACCACAACGAAGTTAAAGGAGCAAGATAATTACTCCAGCGTCAATTTTATAAAGTATTTATGTTAACGGCAACGAATGACTGACAAGAACAGACAGAGTAGCGCATGTCGTCTGCTGCTGGAGAGACAGTCCCCCATCAGTGGTAGTGTAATGAGGGTTTACTGTACGTGACTATTCCCCTGCCTCTCCCTTCTCCCATCTCCTCTTTCCTTCTCCCCTTCCCCCCTTCTACTCCTTCCCCCCTCTCCCCTTCCCCCTTCTACCCCTTCCCTCCCCTCCCCTTCCTCCTCTGCCCCTTCCCTGCTCGTTCCGTGTTATCAAATGCAAAATTATGTAATCAGTCTATGCCATTTATTATCTCTTCACAGTTCTGGGAATTAGTAGTGGTTATCATCAAGTCACGCCCCTCATAAGTATGGTATTCAAACCTTCGATTCCTTCCTTGCTTTTGTCTCGTATTATACCCACAATATGATCCCTCATCTTATACTGTACAATATTGACAAGCATACAGCCACCCACACTGAATAAACTTCATTATATTATTAATTCACTTATTTATCACGTGAATGTTGCCCCGTCCTTCGACATAGTATCCATCACCATCATATCCTACTCTGTTATGTATGTCTAGGAGGAACTGTCGTGACCTTGATCGTGCCTGAAAGTGACGTGTACAGTAAAGTCTCAAGGGGCGTGGATCCCTACCATTCTGCATTACCAGTTATAAAGCACCTTCTAATAGACTTAGTAACCAGGGAGGGGTTCGGTGCCTCCCCTCACTTTGTGTTTCAACTCTTACCCTGGTGGCCCTTAAGATTTTCTCTGCCCTCCGCTGCTAACAAATTTATCTTTCCTACTCGTTCCTTTTATTACAGTTGTTTTCAATATTCAGTTGCTGAAGGAAGGACTGAGCTGTGAAATACTTCCACACTCTGGCGAAAGGGAAAGGGTTGTGAAGGTTTCACTCCATGTTCACGTAAGTTTATAGATTACTCTGAAATTTTAACCCACTCGATCACGGTGGACTCAGTGTTAAGTAATCTGTTCCATTATATTATCTAAATCTGTATCATAACGCTAATGGGACTCCTCCTGCTTTCTTAAATAACTGTGTTTCTATGATGACTCCTTACCTCGGCAAACTATTCCAGCTTCGTCTGTTATCTCACTTTGGCTTCCACTGGAAGTTTATTCCGACCTTTTCCAAAGAGGGTGACCGATCGCTAGTTCCCCTCCAGTCATAGCACCATTAGTTTGATATCCTGACTGTCAAAAGTTTTTTAATCTAAGAAAGCATTTGACTGAGTGCTGTACAAAGCTTAAAATTACATGCTGCACTCAGTCAGGTTCTATTCTGCCTTCTGCACCTTTGTTTTATTTACTTCTAGCCGCTCAATAGCTGTAGTTGTACTGTAAATGGTTACTGTTTTTCTAACAACATTGGTGTTCCAGAAGGTTGTGTCCTATCAGATACTTTTTCTTCTCTTCATCAATGATCATCTTAACCCTACTTGTTGTCATATCCACTCATGACCTAATAATTCCACTCTACATTACTCCACCAGACTGGTCAATTGTCTATCCTTTCAGCTTCTCAACTCTTTCATGCGAGATAATGACTTGTAACTTAACAAGAGTAATTACTTGATTAGGTCAGAGAAACTCTGTAGTTTTCAATGCTTCCGACACACAGTTTCTGCATCGTTCAAAATTGTATAATCTCTCAGATTACTCTTTTCTCTTCCTTAATGACGCAACTAATTTTTTCCTCTTCATAAAATCCTTGGTATTTCTTTTGTTTATACTGTCTTCTTGAGATGTCATCATACCTCTTTAGCCATAACAGCCTCAATGAAGTTGGGTGTATTGCACAGATTCTGTGATGTTTTGCCCCACATGGCTGCTGTCTTTGTACAGGGGTCTCATAGGCCCCTGTATGGGGTTAATTTCTCGCGTGGGGTGATTCAACCTTCACATCATTCATTATATGGCCCCTCCTTTTTCACCGCAAATATGTATCAGACTCTTTTATCGCTTTGTTATTGGACATTGCTCTACTAACTCTCAGTGGATGCTCCATCTCCTCAGTATAGAGCATGAAACATTAGCCAAGCCGCTCATATCTCCCCCCTTTTCTGTCCAACTACCTAATGCAAGACTTAACAAGTAACTCACAATCTTTCTCATACACAACTGGTCAACCCTGTAATACTACCGCCATTCTCCCTTATTACGATTTATCCTCCTTCCAACGCATTATCTTGGCATAATGAACGAATATGGACATGACTTTGAACCACGTGCACTCCCTTCACAAACGAGAATAACAACGAGCATTCTTGTATTAAAGTTTATTCCTCCCCTTTCTCAATGCAGAAACAGAATAACATTAATTCTTTGGTTTAGTTTAAGTTGGAAATAATAAATACTTACGAAAATTTAGATCCACCATAATCATGTTTAGAAAAATTAACACAGTGCATTTTCATTCATCTGATCTATAAAAATGTAACTCGTGTATTTCCACTTTTTGATTGGCAACACTAAATAAAGAAGTACAGGCACTACACTGACCTATTATTAACTGTACATTTTATTATTTGACAGGTAGATACAGCCTATTCATTCAGTCTTTTGATTTCCAGCCAGAGCCACGAGTGAACAGTTCTGCTCTTGTTGTTACATTGTCCATAAGGAATGTTCCAACTTTATCAACTAGTTTAGGCCTGTAATTTTCTCCACCCTCACTACTGCTATGGACAACTGATGTAAGAAGAATGTTAATATTTTGTTAATGCTCTTTGTACAGTTATATTACGCCTCAAAGCATTCATATAAAACCCTTGTAATGAATTTTCTGGTGAGAGCAATGTTTTCCAAAATTTCAGTACGCACCTGTCAAATCATCTCAGTAGTTATAATACCTCACCAAGTCTGAGTGAGTTTGTTGTAGCAGCTTATTATTACCGGTACAGAATAAACGGGATGTGGTTCTCGACTCAATAAAAATAAAAGTCAATCTTGTTATTGGTGTAAAATAGAGGATGACTTACTACATACGTCTGTATCGGTGTGAGTTGCAGCCGAAGAATTGCACGGTTTCCTGATAATAAAGAGGCAAGAGGCAGTAGGCAGTGAGAACACCACATCACTCTCACACTTCCCTCTGTATTCTCTCGTTATATTTGTATCCAGTAGAACCTTCATCATTCATAATACCATTCCCTCTGATTTTGTCTGTTTCTTGTGTATATTCATCTACAATGTATGGATATTTTTTCTTTTAGTTCATAATAGTTTTTTATACTTTTCAATGTACTTCATAAGTTATTCTGCCTTCGTTAGTTTGTCATATTTTACTTCATTACTCACAAAATTAAGTTTGGGTCGTACTAATTTATGACACAACGCTGTTTAAAAAGTGGTTGTCCATATAACGATGCAAAAACACAAACTATATTCCATCATCAAGAGTAGGGAAAAGTTTTTTGGAGAATGCGCCACACGTCTGCACGGCACGGTGGATCGACGAGGACTGAAACTCTCTCGGCTACAGCACTCCACTGACCCAGGAAATGGGCTGGAAGGTCGGCCAGTCAAAGTCCAGCCAGACATCGTCAATGAATTGGCCGAATTCTCTTGTTGACACCGGTACGACTTTCTTACAGGCTGGTACATTTGCTGATGGTACTGGCTAATCAAGACATATTTACATTTACGTAACTTACCAATACGCACATGTAAACTTACGTAAACTGTTATGGTTTACCAACGCTCCCATCAAGCTTCTCTCCGGACAGTTGCTTGCGTTACCATACGTCCAATAAGCCCAAGAGATGTATAAAGAACACAAAATATACCCTAAATATTGTCTCAATATATACGTACAGCCGACTGGTACTTATATACAGTACAGTATTTTATTTACCTAACAAACAAAACAACATTCTTCACTTTTCTACCGTTGTATTATGTTTTTCTAGGCCTACATCTAAAAAACTTGTAAAACTGCATTTTATCTTCCTAGTCAAAGTCTGGACTGGAATTTTGCCCTGCATAGAAGGATTACGTTAATCTGTTCGCTACGACGACCCGATATAATCCATTTAAGTAGTTCTAGTGTTTCCTTGATTACTGAGTTTGTTACTTCACTATCACACTCAATACATGCCCGGTAGCTGGTTGTGTCATGAAACGGATTTGCAACTGCAAGTATATATTGCTTTTTTTCGCCACATATTTTTGCTACTTTGTTCTTGTAAAAATACTTTGGGGCAAGGTTCTTAGTTTGTCAATGAAAGACTGACTGAAAAAACTTGAAGTTATATATATATCATGGATGATGATGATCTACAGTTAGGCTGTAGAAGAAAAACTATTCCTGTCGATTGGAGGACGAATTCTCTGAAATATTCAAAAGGAAGTCGACCCTTTAAGGAGTCTGTAAAGGGGGAATAGAGAAGACTGTGGTAGGCCAAGAAGACCTTGTACCAATAGGGAAAAGGAGATTGAGGGTAGGCATAGCAAGCAAGCAAGAAGGAAATAGAAGAGAAGCTGGACGAGTTGAAGGAAAGAGCCGCTCCCTTTCCTATCTTCAACTGTCCCTCGTTTTTTGTTTTCTTGCTTGCTGTTCCGCCTCTCTGTCTCCTCCCGTGTGACTGCAAGGTCTTTCTGGCCAGCAGTCTTATTATGTCTACTATATCCAGCAGAACGTACATGAAAATATTGAAGTTTTGGATGTACTAAATTGATTGCACTCGCCTACCGGAAATTATATTTTTACCAGTGATACGAGCCCGTTAAATCTCGTCTACTTCTTTCATTATATCGCACATATCTTTGAATAGCCTTTGCATAAATAACCTCATCTGCTATTTTATCCCAGTAAGTCTATATGTATTATAATATACTATTCCCTAACGTGTTTGTTGTTTTTTCTCTCTCTCTTGCTGTATTTTCAAGATCTGTGGGTATTATGTACTACGTAATCCTCCAGAGCAATTTCCTTCATCACTGTTGCATGTTTACACATTAGAGCTCCAATTTTCCTTCTTTTCCTGAGATAAAAAATATAATTTTGTCAATAACCTTTAGGCCAGGGATCCATCTAGTTATTGGTGTCTGTACTCTATCCCCGTAGATGTAGAGGATATTACGTGCTGTGATGTGTGCAGTACTTTAAGGTTTGGGGAGCCACTTCAATTCCGAGCCACTACCTTTCCATTCTTCAGCTGTCTTACCTTTCCTTCTGTATCCTTCGTGCTGGCTGTTCTTCCGCTCTATTACTTTCTCCCTCCTTCAGTGTATAAGACCAATGTAAAGAATAACCATTTTAATAATGGAAATAAATTCTGATTCTGATTTCTTCAGTGTCTTCCAGTTTAACGGCGGTCTTCTTTCGTCCTTTGTTCTCTTAGCACTCTATATTTTATCTATATATATAGAAAATTGTAGCGTGGGGGTGGTGGTGTGGGGGGGGGGGGGGGAGACAATGTACCAGTTCCCAACAGTCGTTTTCGCTGAAATTTTGCACATCGATAGCAATGCACCAAACATATTCGCACACCGAGTCCCAACCCGGGGTGAACTTCCCGGGGTCAAAGTTCCCATAGACTCAACACAGGGAAATCCAAAAAAAAAAAAATTTTACTCAGTCCTTTTTGACCATACGGCGTCCATCTTGGTACCGTTCGACGCATCTTCCTGAGCTACATGCACCTGTATAACTCATTACCGGGAATTACCTATACTTGACCTCTCGGATCAGGTCAGACCACGTAAATTTACAAAATCCTAATTTACGGCCTATTTCACGGATTTGGAAACCGTTTTCGGGCAGTTTTACGAGTCATAGTAGCTCAACTAAGTGTGAAGTACTTTTGACCCCAGCCCGCACATAGGTGGGGTCATGCGAGGTCATATGGGGTCAAATTTGCAAGTTGTCTGAATTTAATGAAACTAAATCAGTTTATGGGTGAAATTTGATCCCGAATCTAATGATTATACTCCCTTCGATAAGAGGGACAACTCTCCGCAGGAGAGTGTCGGTCGCCCGAAGGGCGACAACAGCCACTCGTAAAGGCGGCTAACGAAGAAGCCGAAGGCCTCTTGGCCCCCGCAGGGGCTAGTATAGGGAGGCTGGAACATACTAGTTATTATTATATATTTGTACCATATTTTACGTATGGATTCCATACTACTGCACCATATTCAAATACTGGTGTAATGTATGTTTATTTCTTCACCAATGTCTCACCTACATGGTGAATGCAACCTATATATAAAATGCCAGGAGAACATACTTCATACTCTTCTATGAATATGATCTTCGGGAGAAAACTTGTTGTCAAGAGTACAAGAGTACAAGATCACTCTCCTTCACTGGCCTTTCCAGGTTACACTCACTGAGAGATACTGAAAATTCTCAAACCTCTATCATAATCCCACTCTGTTATTTATTATCGAGGTACAGCCGAGCTCGTAAATTTGCGACCACGTACTTAGATGTTTATGCCATCTGAGCTGGTAACACTGTGTGGGGAGGGTGTCATTGTAGGTGAAAGATTGTATCATGTCCCTCTACTATGTTCCACCTACTCTGATTCCTCACCAAATAAATGTTACCAGCTCAAATGGCATAAACATCTAAGTACGTGGTCGCGAATTTACGAGCTCGGCTGTACAATGGTCTAACGTTAACAGCAAGACCTGCTCATTTTCCCTCAGTTTTCCTTACTATTACTTGTGTTTTCTGTGTTGTACGTAAGGCTCCGATTTTGAAGGGGACACTGTTGTGGCCTAATCTAACTTCGTGGCCTGTGACAAAAAAATTAAAATTGCATCAACTGTGCACCAACAGATTACTATTTTCCGTTAACACACACACACACACACACACACACACACACACACAAAAGTTGCATTTATATCAAAACTGAATAAAAGGTTAGCAGACACGTAGTAGTATTATGGATCTTGTGTTAAATCAGATCCTGTCTTAAGTTAATTGAATATTTTCCATTCTCAGATTTCTAGTTTATCTGATGTTTAGTTGTCTTGCGGTGTTAGGTATAAAGTATGAAAGGAAAATAATAAACGTTGCTTCGATATACGCTGAAAAACAAACAACTTTATATTTATACCTAAGCCACTCAATAAAGCTATGGATTTTCTTTTAGCGACAAGTGCCGAAAGAGAAAACGAAAGAGTAGAATACAGGCACTCGAGATGGGAAACAAGTGTAAATGGGGAACGTTGCCGCTAATGGCCATGAAGTTATTTGATACATGGTGGGAAATGAATATGAGTAAATATACGTAAACAATTTCAGTAATATCATGAAAGAGGACAAAGACATCCGCTACATCACCCACCCACCCAGCCCTACGACACCCACTGACACAAGTCCCTGAACACCAAAAGTCCCATCAGGGCAGGGGAGACATCACTCCCGCCGCCCACTGTACATAAACATATACCCATATACATACATACAAACAAAGACACACACATATACATGCATATACGCACAACTACATACATACAGACACACACATGGACATACCCATACAAATAAGAAAACTGTAGTGAGAGTAATAATGTTGAAAAAAATAGTTATAGTAAATAATAAAGATTATGCGATAATGGTCAGCCCAAAGCCGAGGTAATGATATTCCCCCGGCTTTGGGATAGCCTAACATACAAGTTATATGTGAACACATTATAAATTGACATTGCTAGGGGCTGAGAAACAATGGAAATATATTGAGAATATTTTATAAGACATCGGGCTGGTTAATTAAATAGTCACACATATCACGATACATTAGGTGAGGTGGTCTAAAGTGGTCAGTTAGGGGACAATACATGACGTAATGTCTGAGTGTGTCAGAGTTGGGAGCTTAACACAGTTTGCACATCGTCTGGTCTGGGGTCGGCCGCCTAGCAACCTCCCACCTTTAGCAGTATCCCATACTGATGAGAGCAACGACTACATCACAGTGGCGAGTAAGGGTGGGACTCCTACTATACAGGTGTCCCACTGCACAGTACCAGTCATAGTGAGGGATGGAGAAACTGTCATGTCGTTCAGCGTCAGTAAGGAATTCCAAGTCCTCTTGTGTTTCATCACGCAGAATTGTTCTCACTAAAGTCTTGAAGATTGGGAGGTGTACAGTAGGTTGGGACAGGTGGCAGGCAGTTTTGGCAAGTCTATCTACATGGTCGTGTGGGTCATGACCTACATGAACAGGGATCCAGCCTGATGAAAGAGACACAAGGGCCAAGTGTGGTGGCAAGATGGAGGTTGCTGTTCATACCAAAGCTACTCTTGTATAATTTAAATGCCGACGATTTTCTTTTATTTAACGATACGTAAGAGAAAACGTAACATGCACTAGAGATGGGTAACAGGTTTAAATGTACTGTTTTTGCCTCCTCGCTAAGATCTTAAGATGGTTATGAATTTATCAACAAAGTGGATGACACTGATTCCTTTAAATTAGGTCATGAAACAGATTCCCTGATTATTATTGCCCTCTTGACACACGTTGGAGGGATCACAAACATTTCCATAGTGTGGGCGAAATGACATGTAGGCGAAATGACTCCATAGTGTGGGCGAAATGACTCCACAGTGTGGGCGAAATGACCTGTGGGCGAAATGATTCCACAGTGTGGGCGAAATGACCTGTGGGCGAAATAAATCCATAGTGTTGGCGAAATGACCTGTGGACGAAATGACTCCACAGTGTGGGTGAAATGACCTGTGGTCGAAATGACCTGTGGGCGAAATGACTCCATAGTGTGGGCGAAACGATTCGACAGTGCAGGCGAAATGACTCCACAGTGTGGGCGAAATGACCTGTGGGCGAAATGACTCCACAGTGTGGGCGAAATGACTCCATAGTGTGAGCAAAATGACCTGTGGGCTTAATGACTCCACAGTGTGGGCGAAATGACTCCATAGTGTGGGCGAAATGACTCCACAGTGTGGGCAAAATGACCTGTGGGCGAATTGACTCCATAGTGAGGGCGAAATGACCTGTGGGCGAAATGACTCCACAGTCTGTGTGAAATGACCTGTGGGCGAAATGACTCCACAGTGTGGGCGAAATGACATGAAGGTGAAATGACCACAGTGTGGGGGAAATGACTCCATAGTGTGGGCGAAATGACCTGTGCGTGAAATGGCTCCACAGTGTGGGCGAAATGGCTCCACAGTGTGGGCGAAATGACTCCACAGTGTGGGCGAAATGACTCCACAGTGTTGGCGAAATGACCTGTGGGCGAAATGATTCCACAGTGTGGGCGAAATGACCTTTGGGCGAAATGACTCCACAGTGTGGGCGAAATGACCTGTGTATAGGGATCCATTGGACCCACTACATGTTAGTGAAGAACACTTACTTACTTACTATTAAAGATTTCCTCGGCAAGAAATCTTGAACTTGTGCCAGGAACTTGACCCACATGTTCGTCGACGAACGAGGAGATCTCATGCTATACCAACACATACGTAATTGTTAGTAACTCTATGAGTACTAGTTAGTGGAAACTTTCAAAGTGTGATTGGAGACTCTGCTGGAGTGACTCAGTCAAGTGTGAGTAGAGTTGTGAACTCGGTTGTACATTTGTTGCCTGAGAAGGCTTCCAAACACGTAATAATATTGTAGATAATTTCTTTGCATGAAATAAACTTGGTAAAATGAAATAAATCCATTGTTGTTAATTACTGCATCTCCTACTTATCCCAATAACACTCTCAAAACTACATTCTACCAGTAATAAAGACTTTCTGAAAATATAATTCAGATTACATTCAACTGTTTATTGTACAAAAGCAGCACACTATAAAATTAAATACAGTACAGAAATAAAATATTATTACAGCAACATGACACACCCAAAATATAATTACTTTTGAAAACAAAATTAAAGTCAGTGAGGTAGTGAGAGTTCTGTTAGCATAATCACTGTACAGCTACAGTAACACTCAAAACTATATTTTACCAGTAATAAAGACTTTCTGAAAATATAATTCTGTATTACATTCAACTGTACAGAAGCAGCACACTATAAAATAACCTACTGAGTTTGGCACAGTATCACATTGTGGCAGTGGATGAAAGGTTGAGGAAGGATGTGTACGATGCAAAAGTTGTGAGAGGAATGGTCCAATGCTCCGACCATTTTGCGGTGTTGGTAAGGATGAAGGTTAGGGTTAAGTGGGAATATAGTAGGAGGAATGAAGGGGTAAGGAACAAGAGGGAGGTGGCTAGTGGGAAACTAGATGTAGCAGAGTATAGGGAGGAATATAAGAGGAGGGTGGGTGAGGTGCTTAAGGATGCAAGGATGGGGATAGGGGAGGGAGTGGGAGTGAATGCTATGTATGAAATGTTTAAGACAATAGTATTGAGGACAGCAGCAGAGGTAGTGGGATACAAGACACAGAAGAGGGGCAAGAAAGGGAGTGCTTGGTGGACAGAAGAAGTGAAAGATGCCGTAGAGAAGAAAAGGAAGGCATATAGGAGAACATTACATAGGAATGTGTCAGAAGAAGTGAGAGAGAGATGGAAGAGAGAATATAATGTATGTAAGAGACAAGTGAAAAGGATGGTGAGTGAGAGTAAAAGGAGAGTGGATGAGGAGTTTGGTAGGAAACTGAGTGAAAAGTTTAAAGAGAACAAGAAATTATTCTGGAAGGAGGTGAAGAGGGAAAGAGAAGGAAAGTCTGGTAGCGCGAGAATGAAGTTACTGTGAGTGGAAGTGAGGAAGTGAAAGAAGTGTGGAAGAGACATTTTGATGGTCTGATGAATGGGGGGACGGGAGGGGAGGCGGTGGTGACATGCATGGGGATGGAGGCAGGTGGTAGACGACAGGGTGTACAAGGAGAATTAGGAAGGGAAGAGGTTAGGAAAGCAATAGGAAAGTTGAAGATGGGAAAGGCACCGGGGAACAGTTCTGTGTAAACATGGAAGTATGGAAGGAGAAATCAGGGAGAGAGCAGTGAGGGGCAGGCAGGTCATAGGTTCACTGAGGAGGATAATGAAGGGTAGGAGTGTGAGTATGGAAGTGAAAAAGGGACTGAGAAATAGTATAATCCTGCCAACAATGACATATGCATCGGAGACATGGAGTAGGGCTCATCAGTCTAGAATAGGTGCGGTGGAAATGAGTTACTTGAGAGGAGCATGTGGACTTACTAGATGGGATGGTGAAAGTAATGAGAGTGTATATGAGAGATGTGGTATGAGTGAGAAGGCAATTGGTATTGAGTGTGGAGTGGTTGAGAGAGTGAAGCGTAATACACTGAGATGGTTTGGACATGTAAAGAGAATGCAAAGTGTGGAGTTTGTAAAGAAGGTGTATGGAAGTGAAGTTGTGGGACCTCTGGTGTGAGAGGTAGACCTCCGGTTAGATGGCAGAACAGAGTGAAAGAGTATGTGAGAGAGAGAAGTGTGAGGGGGGGAGAGGGGATTGAGCAAGTGAGGAGGGAGTGCTGAAACAGGGAGTGCTGAAACAGGGAAAACTGGAGACTCTTCTGCCGTGGCCACCCCCTTGGTGGGAGTTCCCGGAGGGAGCGAGGCGTCGGAGCTATAGATAGATAGATAGAATCACATTGTTTGTAAATATAAAAATAATTAAATACAGTACAGTAATAAAATACTATCACACACCCAAAACAAAATAAAGTTAGTGAGGTAGTGAGAGTTCTGTTAGCATAATCACTGTACAGCTACAGTCAGAAGTTTGTGGGCCACCCAGATTTAAGAGTATGAACTCCATATTTCCCATACTGGTCTGCGAGTTACTGACTAGACAAGGAGTCTTATACGTACAGCATCTCACCGATGGGCGTAAGAGACTCCTCGTCTCTGTAGACCGTAACTTGCAGTCCAGTAAGGGTTTTACTGGTTTCATACTACCAATGCTGGATGGTCCACCAACTCTTAACTGCAGCTGTACATATAGGACTGGACACATGATTGCATTGGTTGCGTAGATAATACCATGAGGATGGAACCTTCATTTGACAAGGTTTCATCAACTGAAAAATTATTTGGGGACTAGTCAACAAATAAAGGCTTCATCCTCAAGTGGTTTTGTTTACCAAACAGCATGGAAAAAAATAATCAATTATGGCCTTTGATATCGGTTGGCTAACTCTGTAAGTTCTTCAAGTGCAGAGGCAATTCTTGGAAGGCTGCATCTCAACACTTGCAGAATTTCTCCCTGTACTGCCAGCATCTGGTCACCGATACAGGGCTGTGGACTGGCACGGCGGCTGCCAACACGGTTACCGGTGCCACGACTCTGAGATCTACTTGCCCTCATACTTGATGCTGGAGGTGGTGATCTAGAGTAGGCATGGTCGTCAAAAGTCACTGTCTGGGGAATGGTGATGTTGCCTGATGGTTCGTGACTTTGGATATTTTCTAACAGGCCTGAACTCTCAAAGTCAATATGTTCTGCAGACAGTGACTGGCATGACTCCACAGACAGAGTGGCGTGTTGTGTCATCTACTCCTGCCACCAAAATATCTTCAAGTCCCTGATTGTCCCAGGAGGTAGAGGGTTCCAGGTGAAACGTCGTTGACAATGGCCTGGCTCTAGCAGCACCAGAGGTAGACTGAGGCTCATCTGTAACAATAAGAAATGCTGTGGTGTTTATGTAATATGGTTACAATGAAAAAGGAACTGCGATGCATAATGGGGGCAATAAACACGGGGCCGCCTTTCTCCTTTAAGTTTCTTCTTGCTTAGTGCTTCTTCCTCAAAGTCTCCTGTCTGCATTGCAGTTCCTTTGGTAATACTGTACATACATTTCACTGTCACCCAACATATATAAATACAACACTCTTGGCCTGAACAGCAAGAGAAAACAAACGTAAGTTACCTACATCACCATTCTGCATCTGCTGATTATTGTGTACAACAGTGGTTCTCAAGGGTGCACCGGCACCCTGGGGTGCCACGGACAGTGTCTAGGGGTGCCACAATATTGTCATGAATTTTGTCTTGGCTAGATCATCTCAAGGTACATTTGTAAAACTGTTTGTAGCAGTCTGCCTATAATTAATTGTCGGTGTTGGAAGGTACTCGCTCTAATATTTTTCTAAAATATAGGTAGATATTTCCTTTTGCACACTTGTAATAATAATAATAATAATAATAACGGCAATAGAATGTAATAGTACTCCTTGTGTAACCAAATGTAACCACATGTATCTCACTAAATCAGGTTAGCTTTTGTTTGTTTTGCTTATTTGATTATCAGTGATTATCATGCCTTTTTTTTTTTCTTTTTATGCTAGTCTGCATTTATAACTCTTAAATTAATCTAATTCTAATATTCTGAATCTAATTCTACTGATCAGTTCTATGTTTGGGCATGTACTGTACCATATGTTAATTTTGGTTTGAGTATGGATAATAATTTTAAATCATTAATTAAAGTAATTTAAACAGGTACAATTGTATATCAAAATATATTCATGTGAAGAGGAGTGATGGTGAAAAAGGGGTGCCACAAAAAGGATTATATAAATTCAGGGTGCCATCACTGAAAAAAGATTGAGAACCACTGGTGAACAACATCTTCAATACAGTATGTATTGCATCTCGTCAACCTACTGAAGATTACATAATGAACATCAGCTAAGCTCAATAACATCTTCACTACCAATTATGCATCTACTAACTGGGTTGTGGTGCATGCTCATCAAGTGTCCCTGTTAATGGCATGGGTCTGACAACACTACCAGCAGAGGTCGATGGCAGAGGCTCATCTGTAACAATAATATGTGCGGTGTTATGCAACAGTATATCCAGTACTAATGCAACATGTTTGCTTTGAGCTTTTGTAGTAACAGACAACACATAATAACCATAATACTGCATGCATAAAAAAGACACAAATACAGTACAGAATTGGGGCCTTGCATTCCACTGCACTCTATAAGTTATTTTAGACCTTAACGTACCTGGCCTAACAATACAAAGTCACCGAGAAAAGCATGACAATCCCCTACACAGCCCTTCCATTATCTTCTGTGAGAGAACATTGTCACAATATGCACTCCGTAAAAATTAGTCAAATTTACCAGCAGTGATGTCCTCGCTTTCAAAAGGGCCAGAGATCCCCTCAATAACCCCTGTCTCGATGAGAGCAAGCATTGCCTCCTCTGTAGGCTTCCAGTCCTTTGTGTCAGGTATTCCACCACCTGTAAAAGCCATGAAATTACAGTCATATCTAAGATGAACAGTAGTATCGTTGCAGCATTGCTTTAAGTAGTCAAACTCTAGTACAGTATACTGTATTGAGCTTCTTGAATGCTTAATTTCTTTCTGTATTGTGAAGTATAATTCTGCCAATCTTTCTCAATACATTACATTAGTAGATGGAATTCCTAAAACTATCCTGCATCATATTTAATGATCACTTAAGGTAGCCTACATATTGTACCCCAAAATTTCCGGTAAATTTTTAGTATCATGCTTTTCTTAAATTACATACCTAACCTAATGTATATAGGCTGAGTTAACAAATTCTATAATGCACACTATTAAAAGTATAATGCAAGAACAACTGAAAATATTTACTCTAATGCAGTTCTTTAATATGTTTTTCCCAAGTCAAGTTTTGGGAATTAACCTGACCTAACCAAACCTCAGAACCACAGCAGACTACCGGGACCTAACTGGGGCAAACCGTTATGAAGAAAGGTCCATATGCCTACTAGTGAGTAACAATGGAAGAAACAATCTACTACACAATGGCAATACAGTAAATAAATACCATAGAGAAACTAATATTTAATGGTTATTATGAACATCAATTTTCAATGATGTAAGAACTTACCTGTCACTCTAATTTCACTCCTTTCCTTGGCTGCTTTCTTTTTCACGTCGGACCTGAAAGTTCTGAATTTTTTCTTAACTTTCTGCACATCCCTCGAGACTCTGCTAATGCTGTTCACAGACTCGGTGACTGCCCTCCACTCATTGTCTTTCACTTTAGCAGTTATTTCAGAGGATAATACACCCATTTTCACTGTCTTCCTTGTTGCCACTTCTTGCAGCATCATCAGTACCTCTTCATCTGTGAAGTTCGCAGCTGTTCTTTTCTTCTCTGGTGGTGACATGGCAGAATGATGGCTACAAAACTTTGTGCGACGTTACCACTGATGCTGACAGTCTCTCTGCGGGCGATAAGAGAGAGATAAGGCTGCAGGCACTACGTCACACGCTCCCAGCGTCCCTTTATATTTACACAACACAGCTGATAGGATCCTTATTGGCACAGTGGCATTCCTTGCTTTCTATTGGCTGGATCCACTTGAAAGGCGCCACCTGATTGGCTGAAGGTTTTCCGAGGTCCTAGAGGAATAGGACGTCCCAAGTGGTTAGGAACAGTTTAGGACGTCCGAAAAATGTTTTGAGTATCGGGACTTACGACACGAAATAGGATGTCCTAAACTGTTTCTAAGATCGGACGTCCTAAATGAGATAGGACGTCCTAAGTGAGATAGGACGTCCCAAATGAGATAGGATGTCCTAAGTTAAGAACCGTTTTGAGAATCCGGCCCCTAGTTGATGGAGCGTTCGAAACCGTACCTTCCTAAATACATGTTCTTTATTATTATACGAACACTCCCTCCCTTCTCAAGTCTTCATTTGACCACCATATATATATATATATATATATATATATATATATATATATATATATATATGAAGAGGAAACAACTTAATTAATTATAATATTCCGGACACCACGTTCATACTCAGAATAATTAACAGCGCTCGTGTAATTAAAACGTCAGGCTGGATTCGGACGCCGCGCTTGGGTTTGTTGACATTCAGTTCTGGCGGGAAAACACGAGCCCAGGACCATATCATAAAACTCGACCACTCTCTCTCTCTCTCTCTCTCTCTCTCTCTCTCTCTCTCTCTTACTAAATTCACACATGCATGATTGGCAGGTTATATGGAATTTTGTAATTAACCAAGTGTTTTTGATATCACGGGGAATGAGAGAACTGTCACTGGTAAATGGTAGAGCCGAAATTATTTTGTCTTTGAAATATATCAGACATGCTTTTGAGTTGAGGCAAATGAAAATAATGTTTCTAGATATTTTTTCTAAGCATGATACACAAGGATCATTTAACAACGATTCAGGTGTGTACAAAAACAAGCCAGCTGGTCTCACGCCATGCAAATCATACAATTACATCACTATTATGCTAGACACTAACGATTAGGATACGTAATTAGGATATTGTAATTAGGATATTGTAAAGACATTAAGAGAATTGAATATACAGGAAGTGCATTAAGGAAAAACTGTGCATCAAAAGACGCCCCCGGATGGAATAGAATGGCATGAAAAGATATAGGGAAGAGGCATCCATTCAAGGGCCCTAAGATTTTTTGTTCAAGAATCATAGGGGTTGGTTAGGATAGGTTTAATTAGGTAAGGTTAGGTTACGTTAAAGTGAAAACGGGAAGGGATTAAAAGAATGGCACGAGAAGATGTAGGAAAAGGTACTCATTGAAAGGCACAAATAATTTTTTTTTTAAATTCAGAGGGGTTGGTTTGAATAGGTTTAATTAGGTTAGGTTAGGTTAAGAGTGGAATTGGTAAGGCATGGAAAAGATACAGCAACCGATCCTGAATACTTTAGTATTATACAATCCTTTGCCTATTATTAATCTAATGAACAAAAATTAAGAACAATATCAAATTTTTAATTAACTGTTGTGAATATATTATTTGCACTAATATTAGAAATTAAATAAAAATAACTGGTGACGAAAGAGAGAAATTGCTATATAACAGTTGACGGTAAATATGCAAGATTAAGAGAAAATTTCCATGCAGCTTTGCAATACATTTTTGCATATAGAATACTGGCCAGATTAACTTTTAAGTAGATTAGCTGTAGGCATACCTATCTCCTTAGCTCTTACCCCCTCCACCACGTCATATCTCTCTCTCTCTCTCTCTCTTTTATTTGAACCTTCAGCTCTGACTGGTGACAGAAATTTTACTGACGAACACCAAATAAACTTTCTTATCTGAGCAAAGAACTCCTAGCTTCCAAATATCTCTATAACACACTTAGATTATCACCCAAGGAATTAAGCTTGGATAGGCACCTCACACCTGATGTACAGTCGGGGTCAAAAATAATCATCCATATTGGGGTAACCCACGTAAGATTTTGACAGCTTCCCTCTGTTCCTTAGCTGTTTAACTTTCCAATAAATTAGTTAAGTACCATGTTTTAATTTACTACAAGCAGCTACGCACTACATAAAATAATAACATCATAATTTATGTAAACGTCAAAACATTAAACAGCAAATATGTGGATGATTATATTTGTCCCCGACTGTACAAAACGAAACAGAGGAAGGGAATTACAAGGAAAATAGTGACTGCGTGTGTACGGTATGATGACTAAAGGTTATGGGTGCTATGAAGTTGTTAGTTGGTCAAAGTACAGTTTCGGACATAATATGAAACAGACACATATCAAACGGTCCCCTAATCAATCATAGAACATAGGAACGCGTCTCTGTACACAACGTCTCATCCAATCCTATGTTTATGGTCAATCAGGGGTCCAGTTTCAAGTGTGTCTGATTTATAATGTCCTCAACTGTACATGTTATACTGATTTTTCCAACATGTGCTACAAACTAAATTCCTCACCCGTTTCAAGTGTGTCTGATTTATAATGTCCTCAACTGTACATGCTATACCAATTTTTCCAACCTGTGCTACAAACTCAATAACTTACCCGTACAGTGAGGTTTTAGTTCGTCTCGTGGCATAGAATGGAGGAATCACACTACCTCTTTAAAGATGGCCTGCTTTTATGGCACAGTTTGGTTAGGTGTGCTTTTATTTTTTTGTCTTTCCCCTATAATATTTTCCATGTTCTCCCTTCTATATCTCCCTCTCCTTTCCTCCTCTCCTTACACTTCACCTATCTCTCATAATTTACTTTTGCCCCAGTTATCGTGCCCCCCTCTTCTCTCCTTGTCTCCTCCTCGCTTCCCCCGTCCCCTCTTCCCCTTCCCCCCTTCCCTTCTACTCCCATCTCCCTCCTTTCCACGTCTCCTTCTGGCTTCCCTCTACCCCTTTCCTCCCCCGTTCCCCCCTCCCCTCCCCTCCACCAATCAGGGCTCAGTCCCTAATGACCTTACCACCTAATTGAATTTTCACCTCAGGAATCTTTTACATATATTTTCTTCTTCCCACCTTTTTCTTCACAATTTCCTCCCACCTTTTATATTTTTCTTCCTACTCCTTTCTTTCTCTTTCTATCTTCTCATCTATCGTCCTCGTTTCGTATCTCCTGACAGTTCATTCTTATTTTTATTTTTATCTATTTTTGTGTTATTTTTTTCTTTTGTTTCAGCTTCTTTCTATCTCTTCCATATTTATTTCTTTGTCATCAATATTCCCTTTACCTTCATGTTTTCCTTCCTTCCTTTTGCATTCTCTTCATTTATCTCTACTACTGTTTCTATCTCTTCACCTCCTCTCCTCCCATTTATCCTTTCCCCTTCCTTCCTTCCTTCTTCACTTCTTTCATCTAACTTTCCATCCTTCTTTCCTTTCCCTCTGCTTCTCTCCATTCCATCCTTCCTCCTCTTCCTTATAACTATATTCCACTATATTTATCTCCCTTTTCTCCATGTCATTTTCCCATTTGCTTCGTTGTCATTCAGTTTCTTGTCCTTCCTTCGTTGTCCTTCAGTTTCTTGTCCTTCCTTCGTAGTTGGCACCCATTTCTCCTCCTTCCATTATTTTGTTTTTAGCCTCTTCTCTTTTTCTCATAAAATTTCTCTTTAAATTTTTGCCTTCTGACCCCGAATTCCCTTCCCCTCTTTATTTTTCCATCTTACATTATTTCCCTATTCCGTCCCTCACTCTCCCATTCCCTCTTTTATCTCCCATACCCTCTTTTATCTCTGTACCTCCCTCACTCTTCCCATTCTCCCTATCTCTCCCTACCCTTCCCTTTTCCCACTCTATCTCTCCCCTTTTCCCACTTTATCTCTCCCCATTCTTCCCTTTTTCCCTTCCTATCTCCCCATACCCTCCCCTTTTCCCTTCCTATCTCTCTCCACCCTCCCTTTTTCCCTCCCTATCTCCCCACCCTCTTTTCCCTCCCTATCTCTCCCCACCCTCCCTTTTCCCACTATCTCTCCCCACCCTCCCTTTTCCCTTCCTATCTCTCCCCACCCTCCCTTTTCCCTTCCTATCTCTCCCCACCCTCCCCTTTTCCCTTCCTTATCTCTATTTATGGCGGCATTACTCACACTTTAAACACGCTTATTCAAAACTTTAATGTCAAATCGATCCCAGAACACCCCTCCCTTTCCTTCCTCTGGTACCCCTTCCCTTCCTCTGGTACCCCTTCTCTTTCCTTTCCTCCCTCTGGTACCCCTTCCTTTCCCTTCTCTTCCTCTGGCACCTCTTCCCTTTCCTTTCCTCCCTCTGGTACCCCTTCCTTTCCCTTCTCTTCCTCTGGCATCCTTTCTCTTTCCTTCCCTCCCTCTGGCACCTCTTCCCTTTCCTTTCCTTCCTCTGGCACCTCTTCCCTTTCCTTCCCTTCCTCTGGCACCTCTTCCCTTCCTCTGGCATCCATTCTCTTTCCTTTCCTTCCTCTGGTACCTCTTTCCTTTCTTTCCCTTCCTCTGGTACCTCTTCCCTTTCCTTCCCTTCCCTTCCCTTCCCTTCTTCTGGCACCTCTTCCCTTTCCTTCCCTTTCCTTCCCTTCCTCTGGCATCCTTTCTCTTTCCTTCCCTCCCCTTCCTTTTCTCTGGCACCTCTTCCCTTTCCCTTCATTTTCTCTGACACTCTTTCTCTTCCCTTTCTCTTCTCTCTCCCCTCCCTTCTTTCTCACTCAGTTTCCCCCCTCTCACTCCCCCCCCCCTCGTTTCCTTTCTCCCTCCCCTCCTCTCCCTCCATCTCCCCTCTTCCTTCCTCTCCCTTCTCGTCTTATCTCACAAACTCAGTACCAGTCCCCCCCCCTCCCCCCTGAAGTCCCCCCCCTCACCCCTCTCTTCCTTCCCCTCATCATCATCCCCTCTCTTTTCTCTCCTCTCACCCCATACCGTTTCCTCTCCTCATCCTCTCTTTCTCTCTCCTCACCCTCTCTTTTTCTCTCCACACCCTCTCTTTTTCTCTCCTCACCCTCTCTTTTTCTCTCCTCACCCTCTCTTTTTCTCTCCTCACCCTCTCTTTTTCTCTCCTCACCCTCTCTTTTTTCCTCTCATCACCCTCTCTTTTTCTCTCATCACCCTCTCTTTTTCTCTCCTTCCCTCTCTCTTTTCCTCTCCTCACCCTCTCTTTTTCTCCTCCCCCTCTCTCTTTCTCTCCTTCCCTCTCTCTTTCTCTCCTTCCCTCTCTCTTTCTCTCCTCACCCTCTCTTTTCCTCTCCTCATCCTCTCTTTCTCTCCTCACCCTCTCTCTTTTCCTCTCCTCACCCTCTCTTTTTCTCTCCTCACCCTCTCTTTCTCTCCTCCCCCTCTCTCTTTTCTCACTATCTTTCTTCCCCCTTTTTTTCTCTCCTCACTCGTTTCTCTCCTCACCCTCTCTCTTTTTTCTCCTCTCCCTCTCTTTACCACCTCCTCTTATCCTAACCCTCTCTTCATTACTCGCTACCTCTCCCTAATCATCTCTTAATTACCCCTTCACCTCCCTTCCCTTCCCAACCATCACTTCATTACTCCCCACCTCTCCCATCCCATCATGCCCTTCCCTTCCCTCCCCTCCCCTTCCCTTCCCTCTCCTTCCCTTTCCCTCCCTTCCCCAACTATCACTTCATTAACCCCCCCCCTCCCTCATCCCCTCTCACCACCACTCCCCTCTCCCCATCCCCTTCCATTCCCTCCCCTCCCTTCCCCAACCATCACTTCATTAACCCTCTCCCTCATCCCCTCTCCCATCCCATCCCATCCCCTTCCATTCCCTCCCCTCCCATCCCCAACCATCACTTCATTAACCACCTCCCTCATCCCCTCTCACTACCACTCGCCTCTCCCCTCATCCCCTTCCCTTCCCTCACCATCACTTCATTACCCGTCTCTTCAGTACTCCCCTCCCTCATCCTGTCTCCCCCTCCTCCCCTCCCCCCCCCCCCAATACCCGTAATCTACCCCCTAATCGAGCCTCCAGCGGGTCAATTTCCAAATGTTTAGGGAGATAATGTAATTCCTCTCACTTTTATCTCCGCCCATCACCAGGCTTGGGGGTGGGGGGGGAAGGGGGGAGAGGGCCGGTATGAGGGGAGATGAGTGGTGAGTGAGGGGAGAGGGACGGTATGAGGGAGATGAGTGGTGAGTGAGAGGGGGGGGAAGGAGGGAGATGAGTGGTGTGTGAGGGGAGAGGGACGGTATGAGGGGAGATGAGTGGTGAGAGAGGGGAGAGGGACGGTATGAGGGGAGATGAGTGGTGTGTGAGGGGAGAGGGACAGCATGAGGTGAGATGAGTGGTGAGTGAGGGGTGGGTGAGGGAAGAGGGATGGTACGAGGGGAGATGAGTGGTGAGTGAGGGGAGGGTGAGGGAAGATGGATGGCATGAGGGGAGATGAGTGGTGAGTGAGGGGAGAGGGACGGCATGAGGGGAGATGAGTGGTGAGTGAGGGGAGATGAGTGGTGAGTGAGGGGAGGGTGAGGGAAGAGGGACGGCATGAGGGGAGAGATGAGTGGTGAGTGAGGCAATATGTATGTGAATTTGTAACTGCGAGATAGCACAAATGATTCACCTTAACGCAATTTCTGTTAATCAAAGCAATATACCGTTAATGAAATACAACTTGAAAAATAAAACAAATTAAAAGTCAATCCGGCAACCAGCTACACTAGAGAGTTATGCTGTAGATGTGATTGTGTGTGAAAGTTTTATATAATAAGAGTTAGGTTGGTTTCAAGTTAAGGTGACGTCGTTTCAAAACCACATACGAATTCTCACATGCCTAGTGCACTCACCCCGTAAACAACACTATAACTTGCAAGGTAAATATATAGCTTCATTTACATTTACCTTCATCTATATTTACCTTGCTAACTTGGTGGTGAACTTGAGGGCAACCGAATCCTCCAAACTGCCATGAAACAATGAATCCTGTATTAGTCACATTGAGTTGATTTTGTTTCCTGGCATCAATCAATGTTTGGTGGAATTCGTCAGCCCTAAAAAAATTCATCCAAAAGAGATACCCCACTAAATCAAACACAAAGGTATATTAACTTCAGGAAAGGGACCCCGTGATAAAGTAAGAAAATTGGAGGTTAGCGAGTCCTTCAAATATTACCACGAAACACTACCTATGTTGAAGGAGCTTGTTTCGTGGCATAGTCAGGAGGAATCAAAAGCCACCTACCTAGTCTCATACACGATCACAGGGTCCCTAACTACCCTGTATTATGAAGATATGGAAATAAGCAGACGGTGAATAGGAGATAGGATGGATGGAGGGGAGGAATGGGAGAAGAACGAAGAAGCGATAAGGACAGTAAAATACATGAGAGAAAAATACAAATAATCAAAGGGATGAATGAAAGAGAAGGAAAGCATAATAGAGAAAAGAACGCATGGAAGGAAAGAAGAAAATAGATAAAAGATGGCGAGAGAGAACGAAAGACGGAGATAAATGAATGGTAGAATGCAAAACAAGGGAAAGGAAGAAAGGGGAAGTAAAGAGGGGAAGATAATGACTCTAAAGGAAAGTATTATTTAAAAAAACAAACAATATAAATAATTGAATGAGAAGCAAAAATCAAAACAGGAAAAAAATATAAATAGGTGAATGATAGAATGAACAATAAACGATACAGAACGAAGGAAGGGAACAAGGAAGGAGGAAGCGAAGGGAAGAGGAATAGAGGGAGATGTAAATAAAAAAAAAGGAAAAGGTGTAGATTGGATTGAGGGCCCAGTGATTGCCTTCTAAATTGGTCATAGTTACCGAAGGGAGGAGAGAGAGAGAGAGAGAGAGAGAGAGAGAGAGAGAGAGAGAGAGAGAGAGAGAGAGAAGAGAGAGAGAGAGCGAAACAGAGAGAGAGAGAGAGAGCGAACAGAGAGAGAGAGAGAGACAGAGAGAGAGAGAGAGAGAGAGAGAGAGAGAGAGAGAGAGAGAGAGAGAGAGAGAGAGAGAGAGAGAGAGAGAGAGAGAGAGAGAGAGAGAGAGAGAGAGAGAGAGAGAGAGAGAGAGAGAGAGAGAGCGAGAGAGCGGAACAGAGAAACAGAGAGAGAGAGAGAGAGAGAGAGAGAGAGAGCGGAACAGAGAAACAGAGAAAGAGAGAGAGAGAGAGAGAGCGAGACACAGAGACAGAGACAGAGAGAGAGAGAGAGAGCGATAATAGGAATGAGAGAGAGGGGCGAGGAGAAGAGGGGAAGCACAAGGGGAAGACTGATAAGCGAAAGGGAAGGGAATAGGAGAGAGAGAGAGGAGGGAGAGAGACAGAGAGAGAGACTGAGAGAGAGAGAGACTGAGAGAGAGAGAGACTGAGAGAGAGAGAGACTGAGAGAGAGAGAGAGAGAGACTGAGAGAGAGAGAGAGAGAGAGACTGAGAGAGAGAGAGAGAGAGAGACTGAGAGAGAGAGAGACTGAGAGAGAGAGAGACTGAGAGAGAGAGACTGAGAGAGACTGAGAGACAGAGACTGAGAGACACACAGACAGAGACACACAGACAGAGAGCACAAAGAAAGAATAGAGAAAGAACAGGTGTAGAGGGGGATTGACCTGAGACCACATCTTTGAAAGGAAAACCGATGAATGTGAGGGGATGGAAAAGGAGTATGAAAGAGAAAGGAAATGGAGTGAAAATGTAAGAAAGGAAAGGTCGAATAATAGTAAAAGGAGAGGAAGGAATGAGACTAAACACAAATGGAAGAGGGAAGACAGTGGTTAGGGAAAGTTGAAGGAGAGAGAACAAAAATGAGGGTTGGCAGGAGAGAGAACAGAAGTGAAACGAGAAAAAGAGAAAGGAGAGAACAAGAGAATACACACACAAACATCACCCAACAAGACAAACACACACACACACACCTACAAACACGTGCACACCGAAGTACTGTATTGTACTTACGAAATGTACACACGCATAAAGACGCACATGCACTCAAACTTATATAAATCACACACACATACACACACACACACACACACACACTTGATTTGTGAAAGCTTCGCAGCCGAATGGACTTACTCTGATATTACCAACCAGATAGACCCACGTCAATATGGTAACGTAAAATCCTCTTCAACAACCCATTACCCTATTAACTTCCTCGATTTCGTTCACAAAAATCTTGACAAACGTTCCACCTCAGTTACTGCAGTATTCATTGATTTCTCCAAAGCTTTTGACTTAGTCGACCACACCACAATCATCACCAAATCACTTCAACTCGGCCTCAGGGAGAATCTTGTTTCTTGGTTAGCAGATTTTCTACACAACCGTCAACAAGCTGTCAGATTTCAAGGCAAAACTTCCACTTTTCAAACACTTTCCTGCGGTGTACCTCAGGGTACACGCATGGGCCCACTCTGCTTTCTCACATTGATTAACGACGCCATTCAAAACACTCAACTCTGCTGGAAATATGTAGATGACACTACCATAGCCACACCTATTTACAATATTTCCCCCGATTACAGCAGTATTCAAACTACCCTTGACACCCTATTGACCTGGACCTGTGATAATCACATCACCATAAACAAAAATAAAACTGTAGTCATGCATTTCAACCTCGCCTCAAAGCCTATCCCTCCACCTACTCTCAAACTAGGTAACCATACCCTCGACGTGGTCCACTCCATCAAATTGCTAGGCATCCTCATTCATGACAAACTACAATGGGATCCACTTGTTAATTCTTCAGTCATATCATCATCTTTTAGACTTCACATGCTACGTACACTAAGAAAATTAGGAGTCCCCACTAACGACATGATACACCTTTACAATACTTTCATCCTACCCAAGCTCTGCTATGCTTCACCCGTTTGGTCTTCCTCACTTAATTTAACACAAAGATGTAAACTGGAAAAGATTCAAAAGAGAGCACTTAGGATCATCCTGGGACCAAACTACACTCACTACCAAGATGTAGTCACTCTACTAAGCCTCTCCACTGTTTCGGATCTACATAAATCACAACTTCAACAATTCGCAACAAAACTCCTAAACAATCCAAGATACCGACACTTCCTACCTGCCGAAGCCCCTCCTCCTCAACGAGCTGTTCGCCACCATAATCGACTCGTCCCTATCAGAGCTCCACGGACTGACAGATACAAGAACAGCGCTATTCCTACCATTGTCAAATTTATTAATTCATAAGTTTATTAATGCACCTATCAAGTTTGGTTGTGGGTGTGAACACATATCCCAAGTGTTTACATTTATGAGCTCTTATGAGGGGTGTATTCGTCTTAATTTTGTCTTGATTTTGTGTTTGTATAGTACTTGTGTTCATGTCGGTATATATACATGTGTGATATATCCTTTACCTTAACTATATTTACCTTTGTTTCTATGTATATTTTCAGCTCCTGGGCTGCATTTCTATCAATAAACCGTTTATTATTATTATTATTATTATTTATTACACACACACACACACACACACACACACACACACACACACACACACACACACACACACACACACAAATCCCCCTGTTTACTTTCCGAGTCCACTTAGTACTCGTGGGCAAACAAACAAACAAACAAAAACGTGTCACAAAGGGTCAGTCATATACACAACACACCCCAGTCAATACACCTGTACACACCTGAAATTACTCATGACCCTAAGTCTCTACACACACACACACACACACACACACACACACACACACACACACACACACACACACACACACACACACACACACACACACACACACACACACACCTGCAGTGCGTGCGAAAGTGCATGCTAGACTATGCATTAGGTCACATGTGCATGACTTATGATAACTTCCTACCCTCGTATTTTCTCTCAGTCAGTCTTCGATTCATTTTATGTATATATATATATAATATTTGTCACTGCATGTATATATAAATGAATGAATTGAGTGTATGTATGTATTTACTCGTGTGTATGTATGCATCTATTTACGTATGTATGTATGTATGTATGTATGTACTCGTGTGTATGTATGCATCTATTTACGTATGTATGTATGTATGAGTGTTTGTTTGGGCAGTGTCAGGGATTAGGAACACGTGGTGACAGACAGGGGAGGGTGACGACGAGGGAAGGAAGGGATAAAGAGAAGAAAGGAAAGAGGAAGGGAGGAATAAAGAGACTGGAAAGAGTAGGTGAAGGGAAATGTGGAAAAGAAAGAGAGAGGCGTCAGAATAAAGAAGAGACAACAGAAAGAAGAGAGAACTAAGTCAGAGATGATTAAAGAGAAGGGGTGAACCATGATGGGAAAAAGAATGAGGTTCAGAACATAAAGAAATGGTAAGAGGAGGAAAGGAAAGTAACACAAACGACTGGCAAATATAACAGGAAAAACAAAACAAAAACATATATAAAGGATGAAAGAGAGACAAACTGAAATTTTGAGACAGTAAAGGTAATTTATAAAGGGAAAATATCCTTTGTAGAGAAAATAGAAGAGAGGGAAAATAGGAAAAGAAGGACTGTGTGTGTGTGTGTGTGTGTGTGTGTGTGTGTGTGTGTGTGTGTAAGAGAGGGGTGGGGGTGGTAGCGTGCACGTGGCAGGACGCGCGTGTGTTCCCCCCCGCCTGCCACGTGCCACCCCCGGGGACCAGGATTAGAGGGGCCCGCCCGCTCACCTCTACGGCCCCCCTTCCCTCCTTTCATACCCCCTTCACTATTTCCATACCCCCTTCCCTATTTCCATGCTCCCTTCCCTATTTCCATACCCCCTTCCTTCCTTCGAATCCCCCTTCCCTTCCTACCATACCTCCTTCCCTTCCTTCCATACCTCCTTCCCTTCTTTCCATACCTCCTTCCCTTCCTTCCATACCTCCTTCCCTTCCTTCCATACCTCCTTCCCTTCCTTCCATACCTCCTTCCCTTCCTTCCATACCTCCTTCCCTCCTTTCATTCACTCTCTCTCTCTATTTCTCCCTTTTATGTTGACTAGATTAGGCCCACAGTGGGGGGGTAATAGTAGGGTGCAGATGGGGTTGGGGGAGGAAGAGGGAAAGCGATGGGGGATTGGGGAAGAAACTGTCTTGAGAAGGTTGGTTGGGGAGGAGAGAGAGAGAGTGAGAGAGATTTATGGATGAAGGAGCTGCTAGAAAGATGCAGGTGAGGGGGAAGTAGTTAGAAAGGGATTCGGTAATAGAAGCGAAGTAGCCTATATGGAACAATTGCAGGTGAAGTGAAAGTGTTGTGCTGGTGAGGGAAGATGGAGGAGTGACGGAGAAGTTGAGGCTAAGGGAGATTCTTTGGTTGGTGAATTGAAAGGTCTGTGATTCCTGCAAACTATGCATCGAAACAGATCCCCTATAATTATTAGTACCGCTGAGGGCGTCTGTTTCCTGGCATAGTTTGGAGGAATCAGTAGCCTTACACTTCACCAACAAGAGAATCCCCCCTTAATTGGAAGGGTGAAGTTAAGAAAAAAATATTAAATCACACACACCTGTTTTGTACCATATCTTGTTTCTCCTCAACCAGAATGAGAAACGTTGTGTACCACTCACCTGTCCTCTACAATCACCATAGCCTACACCTCCTCACTATTCACCCTCGCCATAATTTTCTCCTCTCCTTTACTGTCCACTCTCACTTGTTTCCTTCCCCTCTTTAGTTTCATTCCCAACTCTCTCGCGTCTTCTCTCCAACCAAGCCCATGCCAGCCCTCTACTCCTTCACCCACCCTCCCCATCCCTCTTCATATTTCTCAACTCTAAGCAATCTCCTCGTTATCTTGTATTTATTTTTTTTAGTCTCCTCCCTGTTTGTTTCCAGTCTTTCCCTATATATTTCCAATCTCCTCCCCAAAGTCCTTCCAGTCTCTTCCCCCAACTAAACCCTCTCATGTCTCCTCACCATAGCTAGCCCCCTCACCTCCTTACCTTCCCCATGTCTCCTTTTCAATCCACCGCATCCCCGTCCCTTCTCTCTATCCCACCTCCTCCTTTGCTCCCCCTCCCCTCCCCCAACCCTCAATCCCACCTCCTTCCTTCACTCCCTTCCCCTCTCCTTTCCCCAACCCTCAATCCCACCTCCTCCTTCACTCCCTTCCAATCCCCTCCCCCAAACCTCAATCTCACCTCCTCCTTCACTCCCCCAACCCTCAATCCCACCTCCTCCTTCACTCCCCCAACCCTCAATCCCAGTTCCTCCTTCACTCCCTTCCCCTCCCACAACCCTCAATCCCACCTCCTCCTTCACTCCCTTCCCCTCCCCTCCCCTCCACGGTGCCTTCAAAGGTGGGCAGCGTGGCGTGTGTGATCTGGTGACGAGTGGTGGTGGTGGTGACGGTGACGGCCGGGACACAGTGCCACCGACACATGTTGGGGGAAGGAGGGAGGGAGAGAAAAAGGAAGGTAGATGAAAGAGCGAGAGGAAGGAGAGGGGGGGGGAGGGAGGGAGAGAAAAAGGAAGGTGGATGAAAGAGCGAGAGGAAGGAGAGAGGGGGGAGGGAGGGAGAGAAAAAGGAAGGTGGATGAAAGAGTGAGAGGAAGGAGAGGGGAGGGGAGGGAGGGAGAGAAGAAGGAAGGTGGATGAAAGAGCGAGAGGAAGGAGAGGGGGGGGGAGAGAGGGAGAGAAAAAGGAAGGTGGATGAAAGAGCGAGAGGAAGGAGAGGGGGGTGGGGGGGAATGGGAAAGGGTGGCAGAGAGAGAGAGAGAGAAAGGTAGGAAGTGTGGGAGAGAGAGAGAAAAAAAGGGAGAACAAATTAACAATATAAATGATATACAACCAATAACAGACCCATTTTTGTTCCTTGCAAGGCTCTTGGTGGTTCGTTGTTTACTTTGATATTGCTGATTGAAAAAAAAAAAAAAAAAAATCACCTTCCCCCCCCCCCCTTTTTTCTCAATATCTACATCAAGCACCGTTAGACTGATTAGTGATTGGGATCCAACTATATCTTCTGTTGTGAATACGGATGGCAAAATAGGTATGTTAGATCTACTTTCTTGTTTTTAAGTCCAAAACTGTATACGTAAAAAAACTCTTAAATTTACAGAAAAATAAAAGGTGGGAAAGAGAGAAAGAGGTGAGAGGTGAAGAAAAAGATATGGTGAGAGGAAGAGAGTGTGTGGGAGAGAGGAAAACACTTCAGGTAGTCTATTTTAAAAGCAGGAAATGAGAGAGGTGATAGATGGATGGATGGATAAAAAGGGTAGATATGAAGAAAGAAAGGAGGTAGAGAGGGAGATGGGAAGGAAGGAAAGGAGATAGGGAGATGGGAAGGAAAGAAAGGAGGTAGAGAGGGAGATGGGAAGGAAGGAAAGGAGATAGGGAGGGTGGGAGGGAGAGGGTAGTAAAGAAAGGAGGTAGGGAGGGAAGGGGGGTGAGAGGGAAAGAGGTAGGTAGATAGGGAGGGTGGGAGGGAGAGGGTAGTAAAGAAAGGAGGTAGGGAGGGAAGGGGGGTGAGAGGGAAAGAGGTAGGTAAGTAGGGAGGGAGAGGGAAGGAAAGAGAGGAGGTAGGGAGGGAAGGGGGGTGAGAGGGAAAGAGGTAGGTATGTAGATCGGGAGGGTGGGAGAGGGATGGAAAGAAAGGAGGGAGGGAGGGAGGGAAAGAAAGGAGGTAGGGGAGGGAGGGAAAGAAAGAGGTAGGGAGAGAGGGAAAGAAAGGAGGTAGGGGAGGGACGGTGAGAGGGAGGAAAAAGAAAGAAGGAAGGAAGGGAGGGAGGGAGGGAGGGAGGGAAAGAAAGAAAGGTAGGAGAGGGAGGGAAAAGAAGGGAGGGAGGGAAAAAAAGGAAGGGAGGGAGGGAAAAAAAGGAAGGGAGGGAGGGAAAAGGAAGGAAAAAAAGGAGGGAGGGAGGGAAAAAAAGGAGGGAGGGAGGGAAAAAAAGGAAGGGAGGGGGAGGGAAAAGAAGGGAGGGAGGGTAAGTGGGAAAGAGGTAGGAAGCTGGGACTGAACTCATCACGGGAAAATATTTTACCAAGAAGATGAATATGCAAATCATCAATCTTTATGCAAATGATGATATGAATCAAATTTTCCTCTCCCTTCTCTTCCCCTTTCTCTTCTTTCCACCTCCTCCTTTACCTTCCTCCTCTTCCTCATCCACTTTCCCCCCCCCCTGTCCACTTTTCCCCTCTCCTTTCTTTCCCTCTTTCTAAACCTCCTATTTTCTCTCCTCTTCTTGTTTCATATTATCGTGATTGCTTTGCTTCTTTCTCTGTAATGACTTTGATGTGACATACCACTCTATGCTCATTCATTATTCAGTTAGTTAGTTAGTTTATTCATCTATTCGGTTATTTATGTTATTAAAGCCCTTTTTTTTTTTTTTTAGAATTATATGCTTGCCTATATCCCCTAATCAAACCCGCAATGTATGTATCAATCTTGTCTTTATATTTGTTTATTAGTTTTCATTTTGTTATCTATCTATCCCTCAATTATTCAGTTATCTGTCTACTCCAGCACTGAAAAAAACATTAATTGTTTATATATGAGTTGGTATCCATTACAGCTCACACCAGTAGGATTCTCCATATCAGAAACAACCATTCCTATAATGCAAAAGTTATTAATATCCATCAAGTAACGAATATGAATCAATCTCTCTCTCTCTCTCTCTCTCTCTCTCTCTCTCTCTCTCTCTCTCTCTCTCTCTCTCTCTCTCTCTCTCCAATATTCATGGTAAACAAAAATATGTCTTGGTGTTAATAATGTTTTTGAGAAGAAAATGAGAGGGGACACTTGATTACTCTGTGTGTGTGTGTGTGTGTGTGTGTGTGTGTGTGTGTGTGTGTGTGTGTGTGTGTGTAGGTATTTACAGGGTGAAGGAAGGAAAGAAAGGGAGGTGTTGATAAAATAGAATGGAGACAGAAAGAAAGAAGGGGAGGGAGAAGGGAGAGAGAGAAAGGTCTGGCGGTGAGAGATTGGGAGAGGACAGAGGGGAGAAACTGAGGGGAGAGAGGGAGAAGGTGAGAAAACCCAGAGTCAAGAGGGTGTGAGGGGAACTAGTTAAGACCAGAAGAAGGAAATGGGGAAAAGGAATAAAGTGGGAAATAAATGAAAAATAAAATAAAAAAAAACAGTAGTGGAGTAAGAAAATGAAAATGAATGTATGAAAACCGAAGAAAAAAATATATAAGGAAAGGTTTGAAAATAGGAAAAGAGTAAATAATGAGACGAATAAGGATGGAATTGGTTGAGGGAAAACTGTGATGAGAAGAAATGAAGAAAAAAGATAAAGTGTGAGGTGTGAGGGTTGACGGGTGAAGCATGAGGGTTGAGGTGTGAGGGTTGACTGGTGAAGCATGAGGTGTGAGGGTTGACGGGTGAGGTATGAGGGATGACGAGTGAGGTGTAAGGGGTTATTATATCGGTGTCCCCGTTTGGTAATCCCCTTTCAATGGGCGTGGCGTGACCTGACTCAAGGCCCACTACAGAGTCACATGGTATTACGTCATCATCAACATCATCATTATTATTATTATCGATATCGTATTCGTCAGGGAAGGGAAAGGCAGTATGTGGTAAAGAGGAGAGATGTTGTAGGAGTGAATAAAAAGTAAGAAAAAAGTAAGGTGGGATTGGGGATATGTTTGAACAAGGGTGAGGCAAGGATGGAGCAAGAGTGGGGTAAGGATGGAGGAAAGGTGAGGTAAGGATGGAGCGAGGGTGATGTAAGGATGGAACAAGGGTGAGGTAAGGATGGAACAAGGGTGAGGTACACTGTAATCCTAAGTTAGTCATACGTTAGTCAAATTGGTACGCTACTAAGCACTTAGTCAGGTCTCGTCCATTTTGACAAACTAGGTAAGTCACTGTATTCCTAAGTTAGTCAATCATTAGTCAAATTATTACATTAGTCAGAAGTCTGCCATTAGAGTAACAGAAGTTAGTCATTTCTCGCCATCAGACTAACATACGTTAGTAATTTCTTAATCATAATGTACTGTATACTTCTAAACAGTTAGCCAATTGTCAGCAAATATCAAACACACAGGCTTCCCTTAGCCTAAATAAATAAATATATTTATAAATGAAAATAAATATTTACATACATTTCACAGATATTCTCTCTCTCTCTCTCTCTGATATATATTTCACAGTTATCTGTGCTCCGTTTTATACCGTGATAATAATGTTTTCATTAAAAAATATCTAATAAAGAGTTCTCCGAATCGATTTATTTTATTAATGCCCTCTCTAACTTAGTTACATAACTGATCCCTAGCATCTCCACAACACTGATACTTCCACTACAAAACTTAGTCCCTTTGAATTATTCATTCTTCCCTACATCTTCTCATGCCATTATTTTCCATCTCTACCTTTATTTACCCTAACCTAACCTAACATTATTAAACCTCTTCTGACCAACCCCTCTTATACTTGTACTACAAAACTTAGTCCATTAGAATTATTTATTCTTCCCTACATCTTCTCATGCTATTATTTTCCATCCCTACCCATTTTCAACCTAACCTAACCTAACATTATTAAACCTATTCTAAACCAACTCCTCTGATACTTCCACTACAAAACTTAGTCCCTTTGAATTATTCACTCTTCCCTACATCTTCTAATGCCATTCTTTTCCATCTCTACCTATTTTCACCCTAACCTAACGTAACATTATTAAACCTATTCTGACCAACTCCTTTGATACTTCCACTACAAAACTTAGTCCCATTGAATTAGACACTCTTCCCTACATCTTCTCATGCCATTAGTTTCCAACCCTACCCATTTTCAACCTAACCTAACATTATTAAACCTATTCTGACCAACTCCTCTGATACTTCCAGTGCAAAACTTAGTCCTATTGAATTAGACACTCTTCCCTACATCTTCTCATGCCATTAGTTTCCAACCCTACCCATTTTCAACATAACCTAACCTAACATTATTAAACCTCTTCAGACCAACCCCTCTGATACTTCAACTACAAAACTTAGTCCCTTTGAATTAGTCATTCTTCTCTACATCTTCTCATGCCATTATTTTCCATCTATACCTATTTTCAACCTAACCTAATCAAACATTATTAAACCTATTTTGACCAACTCCTCTGATACTTCCACTACTAAACTTATTCCATTATAATTAGTCACTCTTACCCACATCTCGTTATGCCATTCTTTTTCATCTCAACCTATTTCCACCCTAACCTAACCTAACATTATTAAACCTCTTCTGACCAACTCCTCCGATACTTCCACAACAAAACTTAGTCCCTTGAATTAGTTACTCTTCCCTACATCTTCTCATGCCATTGTTTTCCATCTCTACCTATTTTCACCCTAACCTAACATAACGTTATTAAACCTATTCTGACCAACCCCTCTTATACTTGTACTACAAAACTTAGTCCATTAGAATTATTTATTCTTCCCTACATCTTCTCATGCTATTATTTTCCATCCCTACCCATTTTCAACCTAACCTAACCTAACATTATTAAACCTATTCTGACCAACTCCTCTGATACTTCCACTACAAAACTTAGTCCCTTTGATGGAAAAGAATGGCATTAGAAGATGTAGGGAAGAGTGACTAATTCAAAGGGGCTAAGTTTTGTAGTGGAAGTATCAGAGGGGTTGGTCAAAATAGGTTTAATAACGTTAGGTTAGGTTAGGGTCAAAATAGGTAAAGATGGAAAAGAATGGCATGAGAAGATGTAGGGAAGAGTAACTAATTCAAACGGGAATAAGTTTTGTAGTGGAAGTATAAAAGGAGTTGGTCAGAATAGGTTTAATAATGTTAGGTTAGGTTAGGGGGGAAATAGGTTGAGATGAAAAAGAATGGCATAGCAAGATGGGGGGAAGAGTGACTAATTCAAAGGGACTAACTTTTGTAGTGGAAGAATCAGAGGGGTTGGTCAGAAGAGGTTTAATAATGTTAGGTTAGGTTAGGGTAAAAAAAGGTAGAGATGGAAAAGAACGGCATGAGAAGATGTAGGGAAGAGTGACTAATTCAAAGGGACCAAGTTTTGTAATGGAAGTGTCAAAGGAGAAGAGGTTTAATAATGTTAGGTTAGGTTAGGTTGAAAATGGGTATGGATGGAAAAGAATGGCATTACAAGATGTAGGGAAGAGTGACTAATTCAAAGGGACTAAGTTTTGTAGTGGAAGTATCAGAGGAGTTGGTCAGAAGAGGTTTAATAATGTTAGGTTAGGTTAGGTTGAAAATGGGTAGGGATGGAAAATAATGGCATGAGAAGATGTAGGGAAGAGTGTCTAATTCAAAGGGACTAAGTTTTGTTTTGGAAGTATCAGAGGAGTTGGTCAGAATAGGTTTAATAATGTTAGGTTAGGTTGAAAATGGGTAGGGATGGAAAATAATGGCATGAGAAGATGTAGAGAATAGTGACTAATTCAAAGGGGCTAAGTTTTGTTGTGGAAGTATCAGAGGAGTTGGTCAGAAGAGGTTTAATAATGTTAGGTTAGGTTAGGGTAAAAAAAGGTAGAGATGGAAAAGAATAGCATGAGAAGATGTAGGGAAGAGTGACTAATTCAAAAAGACTAAGTTTTGTAATGGAAGTATCAAAGGAGTTGGTCAGAAGAGGTTTAATAATGTTAGGTTAGGTTAGGTTGAAAATGGGTATGGATGGAAAAGAATGGCATTACAAGATGTAGGGAAGAGTGACTCATTCAAAGGGACTAAGTTTTGTAGTGGAAGTATCAGAGGGGTTGGTCAGAATAGGTTTAATAATGTTAGGTTAGGTTAGGGTGGAAATAGGTAGAGATGAAAAAGAATGGCATAACAAGATGTGGGGAAGAGTGACTAATTCAAAGGGACTAAGTTTTGAAGTGGAAGTATCAGCAGGGTTAATCAGAATAGGTTTAATAATGTTAGGTTAGGTTAGGTTGAAAATGGGTAGGGATGGAAAATAATGGCATGAGAAGATGTAGGGAAGAGTGACTAATTCAAAGGGGCTAAGTTTTGTAGTTGAAGTATCAGAGGGGTTGGTCAGAAGAGGTTTAATAATGTTAGGTTAGGTTAGGTTGAAAATGGGTAGAGATGGAAAAGAATATAATTAGAAGATGTAGGGAAGAGTGACTAATTCAAAGGGAATATGTTTTGTAGTGGAAGTATCAAAGGAGTTGGTCAGAAGAGGTTTAATAATGTTAGGTTAGGTTAGGTTGAAAATGGGTATGGATGGAAAAGAATGGCATGAGAAGATGTAGAGAAGAGTGAGTAATTCAAAGGGACTAAGTTTTGTAGTGGAAGTATCAGAGGAGTAGGTCAGAATAGGTTTAATAATGTTAGGTTAGGTTAGGTTGAAAATAGGTAGAGATGGAAAAGAATGGCATTAAAAGATGTAGGGAAGAGTGACTAATTCAAAGGGACTAAGTTTTGTAGTACAAGTATAAGAGGGGTTGGTCAGAATAGGTTTGTTAGGTTAGGTTAGGTTAGGGAGAAAATAGATAGAGATGGAAAAGAATGGCATGAGAAGATGTAGGAAAGAGTGACTAATTCAAAGGGACTAAGTTTTGTAGTAGAAGTATCAGAGGGGTTGGTCAGAATAGGTTTAATAATGTTAGGTTAGGTTAAGTTGAAAATGGGTAGGAATAGAAAAAAAGGGCATGAGAAGATGTAGAGAAGAGTGAGTAATTCAAAGGGACTAAGTTTTGTAGTGGAAGTATCAGAGGGGTTGGTCAGAATAGGTTTAATAATGTTAGGTTAGGTTAGGTTAAAAAACGGTAGGGATGGAAAATAATGGCATGAGAAGATGTAGGAAAGAGTGACTAATTCAAAGGGACTAAGTTTTGTAGTAGAAGTATCAGAGGGTTTGGTCAGAAGAGGTTTATTAATGTTAAGTTAGGTTTGTGTGAAAATAGGTAGAGATGGAAAAGAATTGCATGAGAAGATGGGGGGAAGAGTGACTAATTCAAAGGGAATAAGTTTTGTAGTGGAAGTATCAGAGGAGTTGGTCAGAATAGGTTTAATAATGTTAGGTTAGGTTAGGTTGGAAATAGGTAGAGATGAAAAAGAATGGCATAACAAGATGTGGAGAAGAGTGACTAATTCAAAGGGACTAAGTTTTGTGGTGGAAGTATCAGAGGATTTGGTCAGAATAGGTTTAATAATGTTAGGTTAGGTTTGTGTGAAAATAGGTAGAGATGGAAAAGAATTGCATGAGAAGATGGGGGGAAGAGTGACTAATTCAAAGGGAATAAGTTTTGTAGTGGAAGTATCAAAGGAGTTGGTCAGAAGAGGTTTAATAATGTTAGGTTAGGTTAGGTTGAAAATGGGTATGGATGGAAAAGAATGGCATAACAAGATGTAGGGAAGAGCGTCTAATTCAATGGGACTAAGTTTTGTAGTGGAAGTATAAAAAGGGGTTGGTCAGAATAGGTTTAATAATGTTAGGTTAGGTTATGTTGAAAATGGGTATGGATGGAAAAGAATGGCATTACAAGATGTAGGAAAGAGTGTCTAATTCAATGGAACTAAGTTTTGTAGTGGAAGTATCAGAGGAGTTGGTCAGAATAGGTTTAATAATGTTAGGTAAGGTTAGGGTGGAAATAGGTAGAGATGAAAAAGAATGGCATAACAAGATGTGGGGAAGAGTGACTAATTCAAAGGGACTAAGTTTTGTGGTGGAAGTATCAGAGGAGTTGGTCAGAATAGGTTTAATAATGTTAGGTTAGGTTAGGGTGGAAATAGGTAGAGATGAAAAAGAATGGCATAACAAGATGGGGGGAAGAGTGACTAATTCAAAGGGACTAAGTTTTGTAGTGGAAGTATCAGAGGGGTTGGTCAGAATAGGTTTAATAATGTTAGGTTAGGTTAGGTTGAAAATGGGTAGGGATGGAAAATAATGGCATGAGAAGATGTAAGGAAGAGTAACTAATTTAAAGGGACTAAGTTTTGTTGTGGAAGTATCAGAGGGGTTGGTCAGAATAGGTTTAATAATGTTAGGTTAGGTTAGGTTGAAAATGGGTATGGATGGAAAAGAATGGCATAACAAGATGTAGGGAAGAGCGTCTAATTCAATGGGACTAAGTTTTGTAGTGGAAGTATCAAAGGGGTTGGTCAGAATAGGTTTAATAATGTTGGGTTAGGTTAGGTTGAAAATGGGTATGGATGGAAAAGAATGGCATTACAAGATGTAGGGAAGAGTGTCTAATTCAATGGAACTAAGTTTTGTAGTGGAAGTATCAGAGGAGTTGGTCAGAATAAGTTTAATAATGTTAGGTTAGGTTAGGGTGGAAATAGGTAGAGATGAAAAAGAATGGCATAACAAGATGTGGGGAAGAGTGACTAATTCAAAGGGACTAAGTTTTGTGGTGGAAGTATCAGAGGAGTTGGTCAGAATAGGTTTAATAATGTTAGGTTAGGTTAGGGTGAAAATAGGTAGAGATGGAAAAGAATATAATTAGAAGATGTAGGGAAGAGTGACTAATTCAAAGGGAATAAGTTTTGTAGTGGAAGTATCAAAGGAGTTGGTCAGAAGAGGTTTAATAATGTTAGGTTAGGTTAGGTTGAAAATGGGTATGGATGGAAAAGAATGGCATTACAAGATGTAGGGAAGAGCGTCAAATTCAATGGGACTAAGTTTTGTAGTAGAAGTATCAAAGGGGTTGGTCAGAATAGGTTTAATAATGTTAGGTTAGGTTAGGTTGAAAATGGGTATGAATGGAAAAGAATGGCATTACAAGATGTAGGGAAGAGTGTCTAATTCAAAGGGACTAAGTTTTGTGGTGGAAGTATCAGAGGAGTTGGTCAGAATAGGTTTAATATGTTAGGTTAGGTTAGGGTGGAAATAGGTAGAGATGAAAAAGAATGGCATAACAAGATGGGGGAAGAGTGACTAATTCAAAGGGACTAAGTTTTGTAGTGGAAGTATCAGAGGGGTTGGTCAGAATAGGTTTAATAATGTTAGGTTAGGTTAGGTTGAAAATGGGTAGGGATGGAAAATAATGGCATGAGAAGATGTAAGGAAGAGTAACTAATTCAAAGGGACTAAGTTTTGTTGTGGAAGTATCAGAGGGGTTGGTCAGAATAGGTTTAATAATGTTAGGTTAGGTTAGATTGAAAATGGGTAGGGATGGAAAATAATGGCATGAGAAGATGTAAGGAAGAGTAACTAATTCAAAGGGACTAAGTTTTGTTGTGGATGTATCAGAGGGGTTGGTCAGAATAGGTTTAATAATGTTAGATTAGGTTAGGGTGAAAATAGGTAGAGATGGAAAAGAATATAATTAGAAGATGTAGGGAAGAGTGACTAATTCAAAGGGAATAAGTTTTGTAGTGGAAGTATCAAAGGAGTTGGTCAGAAGAGGTTTAATAATGTTAGGTTAGGTTAGGTTGAAAATGGGTATGGATGGAAAAGAATGGCATTACAAGATGTAGGGAAGAGTGTCTAATTCAAAGGGACTAAGTTTTGTGGTGGAAGTATCAGAGGAGTTGGTCAGAATAGGTTTAATATGTTAGGTTAGGTTAGGGTGGAAATAGGTAGAGATGAAAAAGAATGGCATAACAAGATGGGGGGAAGAGTGACTAATTCAAAGGGACTAAGTTTTGTAGTGGAAGTATCAGAGGGGTTGGTCAGAATAGGTTTAATAATGTTAGGTTAGGTAAGGTTGAAAATGGGTAGGGATGGAAAATAATGGCATTACAAGATGTAGAGAAGAGTGTCTAATTCAATGGGACTAAGTTTTGTAGTGGAAGTATCAGAGGAGTTGGTCAGAATAGGTTTAATAATGTTAGGTTAGGTTAGGGTGGAAATAGGTAGAGATGAAAAAGAATGTCATAACAAGATGTGGGGAAGAGTGACTAATTCAAAGGGACTAAGTTTTGTGGTGGAAGTATCAGAGGAGTTGGTCAGAATAGGTTTAATAATGTTAGGTTAGGTTAGGGTGAAAATAGGTAGAGATGGAAAAGAATATAATTAGAAGATGTAGGGAAGAGTGACTAATTCAAAGGGAATAAGTTTTGTAGTGGAAGTATCAAAGGAGTTGGTCAGAAGAGGTTTAATAATGTTAGGTTAGGTTAGTTTGAAAATGGGTATGGATGGAAAATAATGGCATGAGAAGATGTAAGGAAGAGTAACTAATTCAAAGGGACTAAGTTTTGTTGTGGAAGTATCAGAGGGGTTGGTCAGAATAGGTTTAATACTGTTAGGTTAGGTTAAGTTGAAAATGGCTAGGGATGGAAAATAATGGTATTACAAGATGTAGGGAAGAGCGTCTAATTCAATGGGACTAAGTTTTGTAGTGGAAGTATCAGAGGAGTAGGTCAGAATAGGTTTAATAATGTTAGGTTAGGTTAGGGTGGAAATAGGTAGAGATGAAAAAGAATGGCATAACAAGATGTGGGGAAGAGTGACTAATTCAAAGGGACTAAGATTTGTAGTGGAAGTATCAAAGGGGTTGGTCAGAATAGGTTTAATAATGTTAGGTTAGGTTAGGTTGAAAATGGGTAGGGATGGAAAATAATGGCATTACAAGATGTAGAGAAGAGTGTCTAATTCAATGGGACTAAGTTTTGTAGTGGAAGTATCAGAGGAGTTGGTCAGAATAGGTTTAATAATGTTAGGTTAGGTTAGGTTAGGGTGGAAATAGGTAGAGATGAAAAAGAATGGCATAACAAGATGTGGGGAAGAGTGACTAATTCAAAGGGACTAAGTTTTGTGGTGGAAGTATCAGAGGAGTTGGTCAGAATAGGTTTAATAATGTTAGGTTAGGTTAGGGTGGAAATAGGTAGAGATGAAAAAGAATGGCATAACAAGATGGGGGGAAGAGTGACTAATTCAAAGGGACTAAGTTTTGTAGTGGAAGTATCAGAGGGGTTGGTCAGAATAGGTTTAATAATGTTAGGTTAGGTTAGGTTGAAAATGGGTATGGATGGAAAATAATGGCATGAGAAGATGTAAGGAAGAGTAACTAATTCAAAGGGACTAAGTTTTGTTGTGGAAGTATCAGAGGGGTTGGTCAGAATAGGTTTAATAATGTTAGGTTAGGTTAGGTTGAAAATGGCTAGGGATGGAAAATAATGGTATTACAAGATGTAGGGAAGAGCGTCTAATTCAATGGGACTAAGTTTTGTAGTGGAAGTATCAGAGGAGTAGGTCAGAATAGGTTTAATAATGTTAGGTTAGGTTAGGGTGGAAATAGGTAGAGATGAAAAAGAATGGCATAACAAGATGTGGGGAAGAGTGACTAATTCAAAGGGACTAAGATTTGTAGTGGAAGTATCAAAGGGGTTGGTCAGAATAGGTTTAATAATGTTAGGTTAGGTTAGGTTGAAAATGGGTAGGGATGGAAAATAATGGCATTACAAGATGTAGAGAAGAGTGTCTAATTCAATGGGACTAAGTTTTGTAGTGGAAGTATCAGAGGAGTTGGTCAGAATAGGTTTAATAATGTTAGGTTAGGTTAGGGTGGAAATAGGTAGAGATGAAAAAGAATGGCATAACAAGATGTGGGGAAGAGTGACTAATTGAAAGGGACTAAGTTTTGTGGTGGAAGTATCAGAGGAGTTGGTCAGAATAGGTTTAATAATGTTAGGTTAGGTTAGGGTGGAAATAGGTAGAGATGGAAAAGAATGGCATAACAAGATGGGGGGAAGAGTGACTAATTCAAAGGGACTAAGTTTTGTAGTGGAAGTATCAGAGGGGTTGGTCAGAATAGGTTTAATAATGTTAGGTTAGGTTAGATTGAAAATGGGTAGGGATGGAAAATAATGGCATGAGAAGATGTAAGGAAGAGTAACTAATTCAAAGGGACTAAGTTTTGTTGTGGAAGTATCAGAGGGGTTGGTCAGAATAGGTTTAATAATGTTAGGTTAGGTTAGGGTGAAAATAGGTAGAGATGGAAAAGAATATAATTAGAAGATGTAGGGAAGAGTGACTAATTCAAAGGGAATAAGTTTTGTAATGGAAGTATCAAAGGAGTTGGTCAGAAGAGGTTTAATAATGTTAGGTTAGGTTAGGTTGAAAATGGGTATGGATGGAAAAGAATATAATTAGAAAATGTAGGGAAGAGCGTCTAATTCAATGTAACTAAGTTTTGTAGTGGAAGTATCAAAGGGGTTGGTCAGAATAGGTTTAATAATGTTAGGTTAGGTTAGGTTGAAAATGGGTATGGATGGAAAAGAATGGCATTACAAGATGTAGGGAAGAGTGTCTAATTCAATGAAACTAAGTTTTGTAGTGGAAGTATCAGAGGAGTTGGTCAGAATAGGTTTAATAATGTTAGGTTAGGTTAGGGTGGAAATAGGTAGAGATGAAAAAGAATGGCATAACCAGATGTGGGGAAGAGTGACTAATTCAAAGGGACTAAGTTTTGTAGTGGAAGTATCAGAGGAGTTGGTCAGAATAGGTTTAATAATGTTAGGTTAGGTTAGGGTGGAAATAGGTAGAGATGAAAAAGAATGGCATAACAAGATGGGGGGAAGAGTGACTAATTCAAAGGGACTAAGTTTTGTAGTGGAAGTATCAGAGGGGTTGGGCAGAATAGGTTTAATAATGTTAGGTTAGGTTAGGTTGAAAATGGGTAGGGATGGAAAATAATGGCATGAGAAGATGTAAGGAAGAGTAACTAATTCAAAGGGACTAAGTTTTGTTGTGGAAGTATCAGAGGGGTTGGTCAGAATAGGTTTAATAATGTTAGGTTAGGTTAGGTTGAAAATGGCTAGGGATGGAAAATAATGGTATTACAAGATGTAGGGAAGAGCGTCTAATTCAATGGGACTAAGTTTTGTAGTGGAAGTATCAGAGGAGTAGGTCAGTATAGGTTTAATAATGTTAGGTTAGGTTAGGGTGGAAATAGGTAGAGATGAAAAAGAATGGCATAACAAGATGTGGGGAAGAGTGACTAATTCAAAGGGACTAAGATTTGTAGTGGAAGTATCAAAGGGGTTGGTCAGAATAGGTTTAATAATGTTAGGTTAGGTTAGGTTGAAAATGGGTATGGATGGAAAAGAATGGCATTACAAGATGTAGGGAAGAGTGTCTAATTCAATGGAACTAAGTTTTGTAGTGGAAGTATCAGAGGAGTTGGTCAGAATAGGTTTAATAATGTTAGGTTAGGTTAGGGTGGAAATAGGTAGAGATGAAAAAGAATGGCATAAAAAGATGTGGGGAAGAGTGACTAATTCAAAGGGAATAAGTTTTGTGGTGGATGTATCAGAGGAGTTGGTCAGAATAGGTTTAATAATGTTAGGTTAGGTTAGGGTGGAAATAGGTAGAGATGAAAAAGAATGGCATAACAAGATGGGGAGAAGAGTGACTAATTCAAAGGGACTAAGTTTTGTAGTGGAAGTATCAGAGGGGTTGGTCAGAATAGGTTTAATAATGTTAGGTTAGGTTAGGTTGAAAATGGGTAGGGATGGAAAATAATGGCATGAGAAGATGTAAGGAAGAGTAACTAATTTAAAGGGACTAAGTTTTGTTGTGGAAGTATCAGAGGGGTTGGTCAGAATAGGTTTAATAATGTTAGGTTAGGTTAGGGTGAAAATAGGTAGAGATGGAAAAGAATATAATTAGAAGATGTAGGGAAGAGTGACTAATTCAAAGGGAATAAGTTTTGTAGTGGAAGTATCATAGGAGTTGGTCAGAAGAGGTTTAATAATGTTAGGTTAGGTTAGGTTGAAAATGGGTATGGATGGAAAAGAATGGCATTACAAGATGTAGGGAACAGCGTCTTATTCAATGGGACTAAGTTTTGTAGTGGAAGTATCAAAAGGGTTGGTCAGAATAGGTTTAATAATGTTAGGTTAGGTTAGGTTGAAAATGGGTATGGATGGAAAAGAATGGCATTACAAGATGTAGGGAAGAGTGTCTAATTCAATGGAACTAAGTTTTGTAGTGGAAGTATCAGAGGAGTTGGTCAGAATAGGTTTAATAATGTTAGGTTAGGTTAGGGTGGAAATAGGTAGAGATGAAAAAGAATGGCATAACAAGATGTGGGGAAGAGTGACTAATTGAAAGGGACTAAGTTTTGTGGTGGAAGTATCAGAGGAGTTGGTCAGAATAGGTTTAATAATGTTAGGTTAGGTTAGGGTGGAAATAGGTAGAGATGGAAAAGAATATAATTAGAAGATGTAGGGAAGAGTGACTAATTCAAAGGGAATAAGTTTTGTAGTGGAAGTATCAAAGGAGTTGGTCAGAAGAGGTTTAATAATGTTAGGTTAGGTTAGTTTGAAAATGGGTATGGATGGAAAATAATGGCATGAGAAGATGTAAGGAAGAGTAACTAATTCAAAGGGACTAAGTTTTGTTGTGGAAGTATCAGAGGGGTTGGTCAGAATAGGTTTAATAATGTTAGGTTAGGTTAAGTTGAAAATGGCTAGGGATGGAAAATAATGGTATTACAAGATGTAGGGAAGAGCGTCTAATTCAATGGGACTAAGTTTTGTAGTGGAAGTATCAGAGGAGTAGGTCAGAATAGGTTTAATAATGTTAGGTTAGGTTAGGGTGGAAATAGGTAGAGATGAAAAAGAATGGCATAACAAGATGTGGGGAAGAGTGACTAATTCAAAGGGACTAAGATTTGTAGTGGAAGTATCAAAGGGGTTGGTCAGAATAGGTTTAATAATGTTAGGTTAGGTTAGGTTGAAAATGGGTAGGGATGGAAAATAATGGCATTACAAGATGTAGAGAAGAGTGTCTAATTCAATGGGACTAAGTTTTGTAGTGGAAGTATCAGAGGAGTTGGTCAGAATAGGTTTAATAATGTTAGGTTAGGTTAGGTTAGGGTGGAAATAGGTAGAGATGAAAAAGAATGGCATAACAAGATGTGGGGAAGAGTGACTAATTCAAAGGGACTAAGTTTTGTGGTGGAAGTATCAGAGGAGTTGGTCAGAATAGGTTTAATAATGTTAGGTTAGGTTAGGGTGGAAATAGGTAGAGATGAAAAAGAATGGCATAACAAGATGGGGGGAAGAGTGACTAATTCAAAGGGACTAAGTTTTGTAGTGGAAGTATCAGAGGGGTTGGTCAGAATAGGTTTAATAATGTTAGGTTAGGTTAGGTTGAAAATGGGTATGGATGGAAAATAATGGCATGAGAAGATGTAAGGAAGAGTAACTAATTCAAAGGGACTAAGTTTTGTTGTGGAAGTATCAGAGGGGTTGGTCAGAATAGGTTTAATAATGTTAGGTTAGGTTAGGTTGAAAATGGCTAGGGATGGAAAATAATGGTATTACAAGATGTAGGGAAGAGCGTCTAATTCAATGGGACTAAGTTTTGTAGTGGAAGTATCAGAGGAGTAGGTCAGAATAGGTTTAATAATGTTAGGTTAGGTTAGGGTGGAAATAGGTAGAGATGAAAAAGAATGGCATAACAAGATGTGGGGAAGAGTGACTAATTCAAAGGGACTAAGATTTGTAGTGGAAGTATCAAAGGGGTTGGTCAGAATAGGTTTAATAATGTTAGGTTAGGTTAGGTTGAAAATGGGTAGGGATGGAAAATAATGGCATTACAAGATGTAGAGAAGAGTGTCTAATTCAATGGGACTAAGTTTTGTAGTGGAAGTATCAGAGGAGTTGGTCAGAATAGGTTTAATAATGTTAGGTTAGGTTAGGGTGGAAATAGGTAGAGATGAAAAAGAATGGCATAACAAGATGTGGGGAAGAGTGACTAATTGAAAGGGACTAAGTTTTGTGGTGGAAGTATCAGAGGAGTTGGTCAGAATAGGTTTAATAATGTTAGGTTAGGTTAGGGTGGAAATAGGTAGAGATGGAAAAGAATGGCATAACAAGATGGGGGGAAGAGTGACTAATTCAAAGGGACTAAGTTTTGTAGTGGAAGTATCAGAGGGGTTGGTCAGAATAGGTTTAATAATGTTAGGTTAGGTTAGATTGAAAATGGGTAGGGATGGAAAATAATGGCATGAGAAGATGTAAGGAAGAGTAACTAATTCAAAGGGACTAAGTTTTGTTGTGGAAGTATCAGAGGGGTTGGTCAGAATAGGTTTAATAATGTTAGGTTAGGTTAGGTTGAAAATGGCTAGGGATGGAAAATAATGGTATTACAAGATGTAGGGAAGAGCGTCTAATTCAATGGGACTAAGTTTTGTAGTGGAAGTATCAGAGGAGTAGGTCAGAATAGGTTTAATAATGTTAGGTTAGGTTAGGGTGGAAATAGGTAGAGATGAAAAAGAATGGCATAACAAGATGTGGGGAAGAGTGACTAATTCAAAGGGACTAAGATTTGTAGTGGAAGTATCAAAGGGGTTGGTCAGAATAGGTTTAATAATGTTAGGTTAGGTTAGGTTGAAAATGGGTAGGGATGGAAAATAATGGCATTACAAGATGTAGAGAAGAGTGTCTAATTCAATGGGACTAAGTTTTGTAGTGGAAGTATCAGAGGAGTTGGTCAGAATAGGTTTAATAATGTTAGGTTAGGTTAGGGTGGAAATAGGTAGAGATGAAAAAGAATGGCATAACAAGATGTGGGGAAGAGTGACTAATTGAAAGGGACTAAGTTTTGTGGTGGAAGTATCAGAGGAGTTGGTCAGAATAGGTTTAATAATGTTAGGTTAGGTTAGGGTGGAAATAGGTAGAGATGGAAAAGAATGGCATAACAAGATGGGGGGAAGAGTGACTAATTCAAAGGGACTAAGTTTTGTAGTGGAAGTATCAGAGGGGTTGGTCAGAATAGGTTTAATAATGTTAGGTTAGGTTAGATTGAAAATGGGTAGGGATGGAAAATAATGGCATGAGAAGATGTAAGGAAGAGTAACTAATTCAAAGGGACTAAGTTTTGTTGTGGAAGTATCAGAGGGGTTGGTCAGAATAGGTTTAATAATGTTAGGTTAGGTTAGGGTGAAAATAGGTAGAGATGGAAAAGAATATAATTAGAAGATGTAGGGAAGAGTGACTAATTCAAAGGGAATAAGTTTTGTAATGGAAGTATCAAAGGAGTTGGTCAGAAGAGGTTTAATAATGTTAGGTTAGGTTAGGTTGAAAATGGGTATGGATGGAAAAGAATATAATTAGAAGATGTAGGGAAGAGCGTCTAATTCAATGTAACTAAGTTTTGTAGTGGAAGTATCAAAGGGGTTGGTCAGAATAGGTTTAATAATGTTAGGTTAGGTTAGGTTGAAAATGGGTATGGATGGAAAAGAATGGCATTACAAGATGTAGGGAAGAGTGTCTAATTCAATGAAACTAAGTTTTGTAGTGGAAGTATCAGAGGAGTTGGTCAGAATAGGTTTAATAATGTTAGGTTAGGTTAGGGTGGAAATAGGTAGAGATGAAAAAGAATGGCATAACCAGATGTGGGGAAGAGTGACTAATTCAAAGGGACTAAGTTTTGTAGTGGAAGTATCAGAGGAGTTGGTCAGAATAGGTTTAATAATGTTAGGTTAGGTTAGGGTGGAAATAGGTAGAGATGAAAAAGAATGGCATAACAAGATGGGGGGAAGAGTGACTAATTCAAAGGGACTAAGTTTTGTAGTGGAAGTATCAGAGGGGTTGGGCAGAATAGGTTTAATAATGTTAGGTTAGGTTAGGTTGAAAATGGGTAGGGATGGAAAATAATGGCATGAGAAGATGTAAGGAAGAGTAACTAATTCAAAGGGACTAAGTTTTGTTGTGGAAGTATCAGAGGGGTTGGTCAGAATAGGTTTAATAATGTTAGGTTAGGTTAGGTTGAAAATGGGTATGGATGGAAAAGAATGGCATTACAAGATGTAGGGAAGAGTGTCTAATTCAATGGAACTAAGTTTTGTAGTGGAAGTATCAGAGGAGTTGGTCAGAATAGGTTTAATAATGTTAGGTTAGGTTAGGGTGGAAATAGGTAGAGATGAAAAAGAATGGCATAACAAGATGGGGAGAAGAGTGACTAATTCAAAGGGACTAAGTTTTGTAGTGGAAGTATCAGAGGGGTTGGTCAGAATAGGTTTAATAATGTTAGGTTAGGTTAGGTTGAAAATGGGTAGGGATGGAAAATAATGGCATGAGAAGATGTAAGGAAGAGTAACTAATTTAAAGGGACTAAGTTTTGTTGTGGAAGTATCAGAGGGGTTGGTCAGAATAGGTTTAATAATGTTAGGTTAGGTTAGGGTGAAAATAGGTAGAGATGGAAAAGAATATAATTAGAAGATGTAGGGAAGAGTGACTAATTCAAAGGGAATAAGTTTTGTAGTGGAAGTATCATAGGAGTTGGTCAGAAGAGGTTTAATAATGTTAGGTTAGGTTAGGTTGAAAATGGGTATGGATGGAAAAGAATGGCATTACAAGATGTAGGGAACAGCGTCTTATTCAATGGGACTAAGTTTTGTAGTGGAAGTATCAAAAGGGTTGGTCAGAATAGGTTTAATAATGTTAGGTTAGGTTAGGTTGAAAATGGGTATGGATGGAAAAGAATGGCATTACAAGATGTAGGGAAGAGTGTCTAATTCAATGGAACTAAGTTTTGTAGTGGAAGTATCAGAGGAGTTGGTCAGAATAGGTTTAATAATGTTAGGTTAGGTTAGGGTGGAAATAGGTAGAGATGAAAAAGAATGGCATAACCAGATGTGGGGAAGAGTGACTAATTCAAAGGGACTAAGTTTTGTGGTGGAAGTATCAGAGGAGTTGGTCAGAATAGGTTTAATAATGTTAGGTTAGGTTAGGGTGGAAATAGGTAGAGATGGAAAAGAATGGCATAACAAGATGGGGGGAAGAGTGACTAATTCAAAGGGACTAAGTTTTGTAGTGGAAGTATCAGAGGGGTTGGTCAGAATAGGTTTAATAATGTTAGGTTAGGTTAGATTGAAAATGGGTAGGGATGGAAAATAATGGCATGAGAAGATGTAAGGAAGAGTAACTAATTCAAAGGGACTAAGTTTTGTTGTGGAAGTATCAGAGGGGTTGGTCAGAATAGGTTTAATAATGTTAGGTTAGGTTAGGGTGAAAAGAGGTAGAGATGGAAAAGAATATAATTAGAAGATGTAGGGAAGAGTGACTAATTCAAAGGGAATAAGTTTTGTAATGGAAGTATCAAAGGAGTTGGTCAGAAGAGGTTTAATAATGTTAGGTTAGGTTAGGTTGAAAATGGGTATGGATGGAAAAGAATGGCATTACAAGATGTAGGGAAGAGCGTCTAATTCAATGTAACTAAGTTTTGTAGTGGAAGTATCAAAGGGGTTGGTCAGAATAGGTTTAATAATGTTAGGTTAGGTTAGGTTGAAAATGGGTATGGATGGAAAAGAATGGCATTACAAGATGTAGGGAAGAGTGTCTAATTCAATGGAACTAAGTTTTGTAGTGGAAGTATCAGAGGAGTTGGTCAGAATAGGTTTAATAATGTTAGGTTAGGTTAGGGTGGAAATAGGTAGAGATGAAAAAGAATGGCATAACAAGATGTGGGGAAGAGTGACTAATTCAAAGGGACTAAGTTTTGTAGTGGAAGTATCAGAGGAGTTGGTCAGAATAGGTTTAATAATGTTAGGTTAGGTTAGGGTGGAAATAGGTAGAGATGAAAAAGAATGGCATAACAAGATGGGGGGAAGAGTGACTAATTCAAAGGGACTAAGTTTTGTAGTGGAAGTATCAGAGGGGTTGGTCAGAATAGGTTTAATAATGTTAGGTTAGGTTAGGTTGAAAATGGGTAGGGATGGAAAATAATGGCATGAGAAGATGTAAGGAAGAGTAACTAATTCAAAGGGACTAAGTTTTGTTGTGGAAGTATCAGAGGGGTTGGTCAGAATAGGTTTAATAATGTTAGGTTAGGTTAGGTTGAAAATGGCTAGGGATGGAAAATAATGGTATTACAAGATGTAGGGAAGAGCGTCTAATTCAATGGGACTAAGTTTTGTAGTGGAAGTATCAGAGGAGTAGGTCAGAATAGGTTTAATAATGTTAGGTTAGGTTAGGGTGGAAATAGGTAGAGATGAAAAAGAATGGCATAACAAGATGTGGGGAAGAGTGACTAATTCAAAGGGACTAAGATTTGTAGTGGAAGTATCAAAGGGGTTGGTCAGAATAGGTTTAATAATGTTAGGTTAGGTTAGGTTGAAAATGGGTAGGGATGGAAAAGAATGGCATTACAAGATGTAGGGAAGAGTGTCTAATTCAATGGAACTAAGTTTTGTAGTGGAAGTATCAGAGGAGTTGGTCAGAATAGGTTTAATAATGTTAGGTTAGGTTAGGGTGGAAATAGGTAGAGATGAAAAAGAATGGCATAACAAGATGTGGGGAAGAGTGACTAATTCAAAGGGAATAAGTTTTGTGGTGGAAGTATCAGAGGAGTTGGTCAGAATAGGTTTAATAATGTTAGGTTAGGTTAGGGTGGAAATAGGTAGAGATGAAAAAGAATGGCATAACAAGATGGGGAGAAGAGTGACTAATTCAAAGGGACTAAGTTTTGTAGTGGAAGTATCATAGGAGTTGGTCAGAAGAGGTTTAATAATGTAAGGTTAGGTTAGGTTGAAAATGGGTATGGATGGAAAAGAATGGCATTACAAGATGTAGGGAACAGCGTCTTATTCAATGGGACTAAGTTTTGTAGTGGAAGTATCAAAAGGGTTGGTCAGAATAGGTTTAATAATGTTAGGTTAGGTTAGGGTGGAAATAGGTAGAGATGGAAAAGAATATAATTAGAAGATGTAGGGAAGAGTGACTAATTCAAAGGGAATAAGTTTTGCAATGGAAGTATCAAAGGAGTTGGTCAGAAGAGGTTTAATAATGTTAGGTTAGGTTAGGTTGAAAATGGGTATGGATGGAAAAGAATGGCATTACAAGATGTAGGGAAGAGCGTCTAATTCAATGTAACTAAGTTTTCTAGTGGAAGTATCAAAGGGGTTGGTCAGAATAGGTTTAATAATGTTAGGTTAGGTTAGGTTGAAAATGGGTATGGATGGAAAAGAATGGCATTACAAGATGTAGGGAAGAGTGTCTAATTCAATGGAACTAAGTTTTGTAGTGGAAGTATCAGAGGAGTTGGTCAGAATAGGTTTAATAATGTTAGGTTAGGTTAGGGTGGAAATAGGTAGAGATGAAAAAGAATGGCATAACAAGATGTGGGGAAGAGTGACTAATTCAAAGGGACTAAGATTTGTAGTGGAAGTATCAGAGGAGTTGGTCAGAATAGGTTTAATAATGTTAGGTTAGGTTAGGGTGGAAATAGGTAGAGATGAAAAAGAATGGCATAACAAGATATGGGAAAGAGTGACTAATTCAAAGGGACTAAGTTTTGTGGTGGAAGTATCAGAGGAGTTGGTCAGAATAGGTTTAATAATGTTAGGTTAGGTTAGGGTGGAAATAGGTAGAGATGAAAAAGAATATAATTAGAAGATGTAGGGAAGAGTGACTAATTCAAAGGGACTAAGTTTTCTTATGGAAGTATCAGAGGGGTTGGTCAGAATAGGTTTAATAATGTTAGGTTAGGTTAGGGTGAAAATAGGTAGAGATGGAAAAGAATATAATTAGAAGATGTAGGGAAGAGTGACTAATTCAAAGGGAATAAGTTTTGTAGTGGAAGTATCAAAGGAGTTGGTCAGAAGAGGTTTAATAATGTTAGGTTAGGTTAGGATGAAAATGGGTATGGATGGAAAAGAATAGCATTACAAGATGTAGGGAAGAGCGTCTAATTCAATGGGACTAAGATTTGTAGTGGAAGTATCAAAGGGGTTGGTCAGAATAGGTTTAATAATGTTAGGTTAGGTTAGGGTGGAAATAGGTAAAGATGAAAAAGAATGGCATAACAAGATGGGGGGAAGAGTGACTAATTCAAAGGGACTAAGTTTTGTAGTGGAAGTATCAGAGGGGTTGGTCAGAATAGGTTTAATAATGTTAGGTTAGGTTAGGGTGGAAATAGGTAGAGATGAAAAAGAATGGCATAACAAGATGGGGGGAAGAGTGACTAATTCAAAGGAACTAAGTTTCGTAGTGGAAGTATCAGAGGGGTTCGTCAGAATAGGTTTAATAATGTTAGGTTAGGTTAGGTTGAAAATGGGTAGGGATGGAAAATAATGGCATGAGAAGATGTTAGGAAGAGTAACTAATTCAAAGGGACTAAGTTTTGTTGTGGAAGTATCAGAGGGGTTGGTCAGAATAGGTTTAATAATGTTAGGTTAGGTTAGGGTGAAAATAGGTAGAGATGGAAAAGAATATAATTAGAAGATGTAGGGAAGAGTGACTAATTCAAAGGGAATAAGTTTTGTAGTGGAAGTATCAAAGGAGTTGGTCAGAAGAGGTTTAATAATGTTAGGTTAGGTTAGGTTGAAAATGGGTATGGATGGAAAAGAATGGCATTACAAGATGTAGGGAAGAGTGACTAATTCAAAGGGACTAAGATTTGTAGTGGAAGTATTAAAGGGGTTGGTCAGAATAGGTTTAATAATGTTAGGTTAGGTTAGGTTGAAAATGGGTAGGGATGGAAAATAATGGCATTACAAGATGTAGAGAAGAGTGTCTAATTCAATGGGACTAAGTTTTGTAGTGGAAGTTTCAGAGGAGTTGGTCAGAATAGGTTTAATAATGTTAGGATAGGTTAGGGTGGAAATAGGTAGAGATGAAAAAGAATGGCATAACAAGATGTGGGGAAGAGTGACTAATTCAAAGGGACTAAGTTTTGTGGTGGAAGTATCAGAGGAGTTGGTCAGAATAGGTTTAATAATGTTAGGTTAGGTTAGGGTGGAAATAGGTAGAGATGAAAAAGAATGGCATAACAAGATGGGGGGAAGAGTGACTAATTCAAAGGGACTAAGTTTTGTAGTGGAAGTATCAGAGGGGTTGGTCAGAATAGGTTTAATAATGTTAGGTTAGGTTAGGTTGAAAATGGGTAGGGATGGAAAATAATGGCATGAGAAGATGTAAGGAAGAGTAACTAATTCAAAGGGACTAAGTTTTGTTGTGAAAGTATCAGAGGGGTTGGTCAGAATAGGTTTAATAATCTTAGGTTAGGTTAGGGTGAAAATAGGTAGAGATGGAAAAGAATATAATTAGAAGATGTAGGGAAGAGTGACTAATTGAAAGGGAATAAGTTTTGTAGTGGAAGTATCAAAGGAGTTGGTCAGAAGAGGTTTAATAATGTTAGGTTAGGTTAGGTTGAAAATGGGTATGGATGGAAAAGAATGGCATTACAAGATGTAGGGAAGAGCGTCTAATTCAATGGGACTAAGATTTGTAGTGGAAGTATCAAAGGGGTTGGTCAGAATAGGTTTAATAACGTTAGGTTAGGTTAGGTTGAAAATGGGTATGGATGGAAAAGAATGGCATTACAAGATGTAGGGAAGAGTGTCTAATTCAATGGAACTAAGTTTTAGAGTGGAAGTATCAGAGGAGTTGGTCAGAATAGGTTTAATAATGTTAGGTTAGGTTAGGTTGAAAATGGGTATGGATGGAAAAGAATAGCATTACAAGATGTAGGGAAGAGCGTCTAATTCAATGGGACTAAGTTTTGTAATGGAAGTATCAGAGGAGTAGGTCAGAATAGGTTTAATAATGTTAGGTTAGGTTAGGGTGGAAATAGGTAGAGATGAAAAAGAATGGTATAACAAGATGTGGGGAAGAGTGACTAATTCAAAGGGACTAAGTTTTGTGGTGGAAGTATCAGAGGAGTTGGTCAGAATAGGTTTAATAATGTTAGGTTAGGTTAGGGTGGAAATAGGTAGAGATGAAAAAGAATGGCATAACAAGACGGGGGGAAGAGTGACTAATTCAAAGGGACTAAGTTTTGTAGTGGAAGTATCAGAGGGGTTGGTCAGAATAGGTTTAATAATGTTAGGTTAGGTTAGGTTGAAAATGGGTAGGGATGGAAAATAATGGCATGAGAAGATGTTAGGAAGAGTAACTAATTCAAAGGGACTAAGTTTTGTTGTGGAAGTATCAGAAGGGTTGGTCAGAATAGGTTTAATAATGTTAGGTTAGGTTAGGGTGAAAATAGGTAGAGATGAAAAAGAATGGCATAACAAGATGGGGGGAAGAGTGACTAATTCAAAGGGACTAAGTTTTGTAGTGGAAGTATCAAAGGGGATGGTCAGAATAGGTTTAATAATGTTAGGTTAGGTTAGGTTGAAAATAGGTAGAGATGAAAAAGAATGGCATAACAAGATGGGGGGGAAGAGTGACTAATTCAAAGGGACTAAGTTTTGTAGTGGAAGTATCAGAGGGGTTGGTCAGAATAGGTTTAATAATGTTAGGTTAGGTTAGGTTGAAAATGGGTAGGGATGGAAAATAATGGCAAGAGAAGATGTAAGGAAGAGTAACTAATTCAAAGGGACTAAGTTTTGTTGTGGAAGTATCAGAGGGGTTGGTCAGAATAGGTTTAATAATGTTAGGTTAGGTTAGGGTGAAAATAGGTAGAGATGGAAAAGAATATAATTAGAAGATGTAGGGAAGAGTGACTAATTCAAAGGGAATAAGTTTTGTAGTGGAAGTATCAAAGGAGTTGGTCAGAAGAGGTTTAATAATGTTAGGTTAGGTTAGGTTGAAAATGGGTATGGATGGAAAAGAATGGCATTACAAGATGTAGGGAAGAGTGACTAATTCAAAGGGACTAAGATTTGTAGTGGAAGTATTAAAGGGGTTGGTCAGAATAGGTTTAATAATGTTAGGTTAGGTTAGGTTGAAAATGGGTAGGGATGGAAAATAATGGCATTACAAGATGTAGAGAAGAGTGTCTAATTCAATGGGACTAAGTTTTGTAGTGGAAGTTTCAGAGGAGTTGGTCAGAATAGGTTTAATAATGTTAGGATAGGTTAGGGTGGAAATAGGTAGAGATGAAAAAGAATGGCATAACAAGATGTGGGGAAGAGTGACTAATTCAAAGGGACTAAGTTTTGTGGTGGAAGTATCAGAGGAGTTGGTCAGAATAGGTTTAATAATGTTAGGTTAGGTTAGGGTGGAAATAGGTAGAGATGAAAAAGAATGGCATAACAAGATGGGGGGAAGAGTGACTAATTCAAAGGGACTAAGTTTTGTAGTGGAAGTATCAGAGGGGTTGGTCAGAATAGGTTTAATAATGTTAGGTTAGGTTAGGTTGAAAATGGGTAGGGATGGAAAATAATGGCATGAGAAGATGTAAGGAAGAGTAACTAATTCAAAGGGACTAAGTTTTGTAGTGGAAGTATCAGAGGGGTTGGTCAGAATAGGTTTAATATTGTTAGGTTAGGTTAGGGTGAAAATAGGTAGAGATGGAAAAGAATATAATTTGAAGATGTAGGGAAGAGTGACTAATTCAAAGGGAATAAGTTTTGTAGTGGAAGTATCAAAGGAGTTGGTCAGAAGAGGTTTAATAATGTTAGGTTAGGTTAGGTTGAAAATGGGTATGGATGGAAAAGAATGGCATTACAAGATGTAGGGAAGAGCGTCTAATTCAATGGGACTAAGTTTTGTAGTGGAAGTATCAGAGGAGTAGGTCAGAATAGGTTTAATAATGTTAGGTTAGGTTAGGGTGGAAATAGGTAGAGATGAAAAAGCATGGCATAACAAGATGTGGGGAAGAGTGACTAAATCAAAGGGACTAAGATTTGTAGTGGAAGTATCAAAGGGGTTGGTCAGAATAGGTTTAATAATGTTAGGTTAGGTTAGGTTGAAAATGGGTAGGGATGGAAAATAATGGCATTACAAGATGTAGAGAAGAGTGTCTAATTCAATGGGACTAAGTTTTGTAGTGGAAGTATCAGAGGAGTTGGTCAGAATAGGTTTAATAATGTTAGGTTAGGTTAGGGTGGAAATAGGTAGAGATGAAAAAGAATGGTATAACAAGATGTGGGGAAGAGTGACTAATTCAAAGGGACTAAGTTTTGTGGTGGAAGTATCAGAGGAGTTGGTCAGAATAGGTTTAATAATGTTAGGTTAGGTTAGGGTGGAAATAGGTAGAGATGAAAAAGAATAGCATAACAAGATGGGGGGAAGAGTGACTAATTCAAAGGGACTAAGTTTTGTAGTGGAAGTATCAGAGGGGTTGGTCAGAATAGGTTTAATAATGTTAGGTTAGGTTAGGTTGAAAATGGGTAGGGATGGAAAATAATGGCATGAGAAGATGTAAGGAAGAGTAACTAATTCAAAGGGACTAAGTTTTGTTGTGGAAGTATCAGAGGGGTTGGTCAGAATAGGTTTAATAATGTTAGGTTAGGTTAGGGTGGAAATGGGTATGGATGAAAAAGAATGGCATTACAAGATGTAGGGAAGAGCGTCTAATTCAATGGGACTAAGTTTTGTAGTGGAAGTTTCAGAGGAGTTGGTCAGAATAGGTTTAATAATGTTAGGTTAGGTTAGGGTGGAAATAGGTAGAGATGAAAAAGAATGGCATAACAAGATGTGGGGAAGAGTGACTAATTCAAAGGGACTAAGTTTTGTGGTGGAAGTATCAGAGGAGTTGGTCAGAATAGGTTTAATAATGTTAGGTTAGGTTAGGGTGAAAATAGGTAGAGATGGAAAAGAATATAATTAGAAGATGTAGGGAAAAGTGACTAATTCAAAGGGAATAAGTTTTGTTGTGGAAGTATCAAAGGAGTTGGTCAGAAGAGGTTTAATAATGTTAGGTTAGGTTAGGTTGAAAATGGGTATGGATGGAAAAGAATGGCATTACAAGATGTAGGGAAGAGTGACTAATTCAAAGGGACTAAGATTTGTAGTGGAAGTATTAAAGGGGTTGGTCAGAATAGGTTTAATAATGTTAGGTTAGGTTAGGTTGAAAATGGGTAGGGATGGAAAATAATGGCATTACAAGATGTAGAGAAGAGTGTCTAATTCAATGGGACTAAGTTTTGTAGTGGAAGTTTCAGAGGAGTTGGTCAGAATAGGTTTAATAATGTTAGGATAGGTTAGGGTGGAAATAGGTAGAGATGAAAAAGAATGGCATAACAAGATGTGGGGAAGAGTGACTAATTCAAAGGGACTAAGTTTTGTGGTGGAAGTATCAGAGGAGTTGGTCAGAATAGGTTTAATAATGTTAGGTTAGGTTAGGGTGGAAATAGGTAGAGATGAAAAAGAATGGCATAACAAGATGGGGGGAAGAGTGACTAATTCAAAGGGACTAAGTTTTGTAGTGGAAGTATCAGAGGGGTTGGTCAGAATAGGTTTAATAATGTTAGGTTAGGTTAGGTTGAAAATGGGTAGGGATGGAAAATAATGGCATGAGAAGATGTAAGGAAGAGTAACTAATTCAAAGGTACTAAGTTTTGTAGTGGAAGTATCAGAGGGGTTGGTCAGAATAGGTTTAATATTGTTAGGTTAGGTTAGGGTGAAAATAGGTAGAGATGGAAAAGAATATAATTAGAAGATGTAGGGAAGAGTGACTAATTCAAAGGGAATAAGTTTTGTAGTGGAAGTATCAAAGGAGTTGGTCAGAAGAGGTTTAATAATGTTAGGTTAGGTTAGGTTGAAAATGGGTATGGATGGAAAAGAATGGCATTACAAGATGTAGGGAAGAGCGTCTAATTCAATGGGACTAAGTTTTGTAGTGGAAGTATCAGAGGAGTAGGTCAGAATAGGTTTAATAATGTTAGGTTAGGTTAGGGTGGAAATAGGTAGAGATGAAAAAGCATGGCATAACAAGATGTGGGGAAGAGTGACTAAATCAAAGGGACTAAGATTTGTAGTGGAAGTATCAAAGGGGTTGGTCAGAATAGGTTTAATAATGTTAGGTTAGGTTAGGTTGAAAATAGGTAGGGATGGAAAATAATGGCATGAGAAGATGTAAGGAAGAGTAACTAATTCAAAGGGACTAAGTTTTGTTGTGGAAGTATCAGAGGGGTTGGTCAGAATAGGTTTAATAATGTTAGGTTAGGTTAGGGTGAAAATAGGTAGAGATCGAAAAGAATATAATTAGAAGATGTAGGGAAGAGTGACTAATTCAAAGGGAATAAGTTTTGTAGTGGAAGTATCAAAGGAGTTGGTCAGAAGAGGTTTAATAATGTTAGGTTAGGTTAGGTTGAAAATGGGTATGGATGGAAAAGAATGGCATTACAAGATGTAGGGAAGAGTGACTAATTCAAAGGGACTAAGATTTGTAGTGGAAGTATTAAAGGGGTTGGTCAGAATAGGTTTAATAATGTTAGGTTAGGTTAGGTTGAAAATGGGTAGGGATGGAAAATAATGGCATTACAAGATGTAGAGAAGAGTGTCTAATTCAATGGGACTAAGTTTTGTAGTGGAAGTATCAGAGGAGTTGGTCAGAATAGGTTTAATAATGTTAGGATAGGTTAGGGTGGAAATAGGTAGAGATGAAAAAGAATGGCATAACAAGATGTGGGGAAGAGTGACTAATTCAAAGGGACTAAGTTTTGTGGTGGAAGTATCAGAGGAGTTGGTCAGAATAGGTTTAATATTGTTAGGTTAGGTTAGGGTGAAAATAGGTAGAGATGGAAAAGAATATAATTTGAAGATGTAGGGAAGAGTGACTAATTCAAAGGGAATAAGTTTTGTAGTGGAAGTATCAAAGGAGTTGGTCAGAAGAGGTTTAATAATGTTAGGTTAGGTTAGGTTGAAAATGGGTATGGATGGAAAAGAATGGCATTACAAGATGTAGGGAAGAGCGTCTAATTCAATGGGACTAAGTTTTGTAGTGGAAGTATAAGAGGAGTAGGTCAGAATAGGTTTAATAATGTTAGGTTAGGTTAGGGTGGAAATAGGTAGAGATGAAAAAGCATGGCATAACAAGATGTGGGGAAGAGTGACTAAATCAAAGGGACTAAGATTTGTAGTGGAAGTATCAAAGGGGTTGGTCAGAATAGGTTTAATAATGTTAGGTTAGGTTAGGTTGAAAGTGGGTAGGGATGGAAAATAATGGCATTACAAGATGTAGAGAAGAGTGTCTAATTCAATGGGACTAAGTTTTGTAGTGGAAGTATCAGAGGAGTTGGTCAGAATAGGTTTAATAATGTTAGGTTAGGTTAGGGTGGAAATAGGTAGAGATGAAAAAGAATGGTATAACAAGATGTGGGGAAGAGTGACTAATTCAAAGGGACTAAGTTTTGTGGTGGAAGTATCAGAGGAGTTGGTCAGAATAGGTTTAATAATGTTAGGTTAGGTTAGGGTGGAAATAGGTAGAGATGAAAAAGAATAGCATAACAAGATGGGGGGAAGAGTGACTAATTCAAAGGGACTAAGTTTTGTAGTGGAAGTATCAGAGGGGTTGGTCAGAATAGGTTTAATAATGTTAGGTTAGGTTAGGTTGAAAATGGGTAGGGATGGAAAATAATGGCATGAGAAGATGTAAGGAAGAGTAACTAATTCAAAGGGACTAAGTTTTGTTGTGGAAGTATCAGAGGGGTTGGTCAGAATAGGTTTAATAATGTTAGGTTAGGTTAGGGTGAAAATAGGTAGAGATGGAAAAGAATATAATTAGAAGATGTAGGGAAGAGTGACTAATTGAAAGGGAATAAGTTTTGTAGTGGAAGTATCAAAGGAGTTGGTCAGAAGAGGTTTAATAATGTTAGGTTAGGTTAGGTTGAAAATGGGTATGGATGGAAAAGAATGGCATTACAAGATGTAGGGAAGAGCGTCTAATTCAATGGGACTAAGATTTGTAGTGGAAGTATCAAAGGGGTTGGTCAGAATAGGTTTAATAACGTTAGGTTAGGTTAGGTTGAAAATGGGTATGGATGGAAAAGAATGGCATTACAAGATGTAGGGAAGAGTGTCTAATTCAATGGAACTAAGTTTTGTAGTGGAAGTATCAGAGGAGTTGGTCAGAATAGGTTTAATAATGTTAGGTTAGGTTAGGTTGAAAATGGGTATGGATGGAAAAGAATAGCATTACAAGATGTAGGGAAGAGCGTCTAATTCAATGGGACTAAGTTTTGTAGTGGAAGTATCAGAGGAGTAGGTCAGAATAGGTTTAATAATGTTAGGTTAGGTTAGGGTGGAAATAGGTAGAGATGAAAAAGAATGGTATAACAAGATGTGGGGAAGAGTGACTAATTCAAAGGGACTAAGTTTTGTGGTGGAAGTATCAGAGGAGTTGGTCAGAATAGGTTTAATAATGTTAGGTTAGGTTAGGGTGGAAATAGGTAGAGATGAAAAAGAATGGCATAACAAGATGGGGGGAAGAGTGACTAATTCAAAGGGACTAAGTTTTGTAGTGGAAGTATCAGAGGGGTTGGTCAGAATAGGTTTAATAATGTTAGGTTAGGTTAGGTTTAAAATGGGTAGGGATGGAAAATAATGGCATGAGAAGATGTTAGGAAGAGTAACTAATTCAAAGGGACTAAGTTTTGTTGTGGAAGTATCAGAGGGGTTGGTCAGAATAGGTTTAATAATGTTAGGTTAGGTTAGGGTGAAAATAGGTAGAGATGGAAAAGAATATAATTAGAAGATGTAGGGAAGAGTGATTAATTCAAAGGGAATAAGTTTTGTAGTGGAAGTATCATAGGAGTTGGTCAGAAGAGGTTTAATAATGTTAGGTTAGGTTAGGTTGAAAATGGGTATGGATGGAAAAGAATGGCATTACAAGATGTAGGGAAGAGCGTCTAATTCAATGGGACTAAGATTTGTAGTGGAAGTATCAAAGGGGTTTGTCAGAATAGGTTTAATAACGTTAGGTTAGGTTAGGTTGAAAATGGGTATGGATGGAAAAGAATGGCATTACAAGATGTAGGGAAGAGCGTCTAATTCAATGGGACTAAGTTTTGTAGTGGAAGTATCAGAGGAGTAGGTCAGAATAGGTTTAATAATGTTAGGTTAGGTTAGGGTGGAAATAGGTAGAGATGAAAAAGAATGGCATAACAAGATGTGGGGAAGAGTGACTAATTCAAAGGGACTAAGATTTGTAGTGGAAGTATCAAAGGAGTTGGTCAGAATAGGTTTAATAATGTTAGGTTAGGTTAGGTTGAAAATGGGTAGGGATGGTTAAATAATGTCATGAGAAGATGTAGAGAAGAGTGACTAATTCAAAGGGACTAAGTTTTGTGGTGGAAGTATCAGAGGAGTTGGTCAGAATAGGTTTAATAATGTTAGGTTAGGTTAGGTTGAAAATGGGTATGGATGGAAAAGAATGGCATTACAAGATGTAGGGAAGAGCTTCTAATTCAATGGGACTAAGATTTGTAGTGGAAGTATCAAAGGGGTTGGTCAGAATAGGTTTAATAACGTTAGGTTAGGTTAGGTTGAAAATGGGTATGGATGGAAAAGAATGGCATTACAAGATGTAGGGAAGAGTGTCTAATTCAATGGAACTAAGTTTTGTAGTGGAAGTATCAGAGGAGTTGGTCAGAATAGGTTTAATAATGTTAGGTTAGGTTAGGTTGAAAATGGGTATGGATGGAAAAGAATAGCATTACAAGATGTAGGGAAGAGCGTCTAATTCAATGGGACTAAGTTTTGTAGTGGAAGTATCAGAGGAGTAGGTCAGAATAGGTTTAATAATGTTAGGTTAGGTTAGGGTGGAAATAGGTAGAGATGAAAAAGAATGGTATAACAAGATGTGGGGAAGAGTGACTAATTCAAAGGGATAAGTTTTGTGGTGGAAGTATCAGAGGAGTTGGTCAGAATAGGTTTAATAATGTTAGGTTAGGTTAGGGTGGAAATAGGTAGAGATGAAAAAGAATGGCATAACAAGATGGGGGGAAGAGTGACTAATTCAAAGGGACTAAGTTTTGTAGTGGAAGTATCAGAGGGGTTGGTCAGAATAGGTTTAATAATGTTAGGTTAGGTTAGGTTGAAAATGGGTAGGGATGGAAAATAATGGCATGAGAAGATGTTAGGAAGAGTAACTAATTCAAAGGGACTAAGTTTTGTTGTGGAAGTATCAGAGGGGTTGGTCAGAATAGGTTTAATAATGTTAGGTTAGGTTAGGGTGAAAATAGGTAGAGATGGAAAAGAATATAATTAGAAGATGTAGGGAAGAGTGATTAATTCAAAGGGAATAAGTTTTGTAGTGGAAGTATCATAGGAGTTGGTCAGAAGAGGTTTAATAATGTTAGGTTAGGTTAGGTTGAAAATGGGTATGGATGGAAAAGAATGGCATTACAAGATGTAGGGAAGAGCGTCTAATTCAATGGGACTAAGATTTGTAGTGGAAGTATCAAAGGGGTTGGTCAGAATAGGTTTAATAACGTTAGGTTAGGTTAGGTTGAAAATGGGTATGGATGGAAAAGAATGGCATTACAAGATGTAGGGAAGAGCGTCTAATTCAATGGGACTAAGTTTTGTAGTGGAAGTATCAGAGGAGTAGGTCAGAATAGGTTTAATAATGTTAGGTTAGGTTAGGGTGGAAATAGGTAGAGATGAAAAAGAATGGCATAACAAGATGTGGGGAAGAGTGACTAATTCAAAGGGACTAAGATTTGTAGTGGAAGTATCAAAGGAGTTGGTCAGAATAGGTTTAATAATGTTAGGTTAGGTTAGGTTGAAAATGGGTAGGGATGGTTAAATAATGGCATGAGAAGATGTAGAGAAGAGTGACTAATTCAAAGGGACTAAGTTTTGTGGTGGAAGTATCAGAGGGGTTGGTCAGAAGAGGTTTAATAATGTTAGGTTAGGTTAGGTTGAAAATGGCTAGGGATGGAAAATATTGGCATGAAAAGATGTAGGGAAGAGTGACTAATTCAAAGTGACTAAGATTTGTAGTGGAAGTATCAAAGGGGTTGGTCAGAATAGGTTTAATAATGTTAGGTTAGATTAGGGTGGAAATAGGTAGTGATGAAAAAGAATGGCATAACAAGATGTGGGGAAGAGTGACTAATTCAAAGGGACTAAGTTTTGTGGTGGAAGTATCAGAGGAGTTGGTCAGAATAGGTTTAATAACGTAAGGTTAGGTTAGGGTGAAAATAGGTAGAGATGGAAAAGAATGGCATGAGAAGATGTAGGGAAGAGTAACTAATTCAAGGGACTTAGTTTTGTAGTGGAAGTATAAAAGGAGTTGGTCAGAATAGGTTTAATAATGTTAGGTTAGGGTAAAAAAAATGTAAGGTTGGAAAAGAATGGCATGAGAACATGTAGGAAAGAGTGACTAATTCAATGGGACTAAGATTTGTAGTGGAAGTATCAAAGGGGTTGGTCAGAATAGGTTTAATAATGTTAGGTTAGGTTAGGTTGAAAATGGGTATGGATGGAAAAGAATGGCATTACAAGATGTAGGGAAGAGTGTCTAATTCAATGGGACTAAGTTTTGTAGTGGAAGTATCAGAGAAGTTGGTCAGAATAGGTTTAATAATGTTAGGTTAGGTTAGGGTGGAAATAGGTAGAGCTGAAAAAGAATGGCATAACAAGATGTGGGGAAGAGTGACTAATTCAAAGGGACTAAGTTTTGTGGTGGAAGTATCAGAGGAGTTGATCAGAATAGGTTTAATAATGTTAGGTTAGGTTAGGGTGGAAATAGGTAGAGATGAAAAAGAATGGCATAACAAGATGGGGGAAGAGTGACTAATTCAAAGAGACTAAGTTTTGTAGTGGAAGTATCAGAGGGGTTGGTCAGAATAGGTTTAATAATGTTAGGTTAGGTTAGGTTGAAAATGGGTAGGGATGGAAAATAATGGCATGAGAAGATGTAAGGAAGAGTAACTAATTCAAAGGGACTAAGTTTTGTTGTGGAAGTATCAGAGGGGTTGGTCAGAAGAGGTTTAATAACGTTACGTTAGGTTAGGTTGAAAATGGCTAGGGATGGAAAATAATGGCATGAGAAGATGTAGGGAAGAGTGACTAATTCAAAGGGACTAAGATTTGTAGTGGAAGTATCAGAGGGGTTGGTCAGAATAGGTTTAATAATGTTAGGTTAGGTTAGGTTGAAAATGGGTAGGGATGGAAAATAATGGCATGAGAAGATGTAAGGAAGAGTAACTAATTCAAAGGGACTAAGTTTTGTAGTGGAAGTATCAGAGGGGTTGGTCAGAATAGGTTTAATATTGTTAGGTTAGGTTAGGGTGAAAATAGGTAGAGATGGAAAAGAATATAATTTGAAGATGTAGGGAAGAGTGACTAATTCAAAGGGAATAAGTTTTGTAGTGGAAGTATCAAAGGAGTTGGTCAGAAGAGGTTTAATAATGTTAGGTTAGGTTAGGTTGAAAATGGGTATGGATGGAAAAGAATGGCATTACAAGATGTAGGGAAGAGCGTCTAATTCAATGGGACTAAGTTTTGTAGTGGAAGTATCAGAGGAGTAGGTCAGAATAGGTTTAATAATGTTAGGTTAGGTTAGGGTGGAAATAGGTAGAGATGAAAAAGCATGGCATAACAAGATGTGGGGAAGAGTGACTAAATCAAAGGGACTAAGATTTGTAGTGGAAGTATCAAAGGGGTTGGTCAGAATAGGTTTAATAATGTTAGGTTAGGTTAGGTTGAAAATGGGTAGGGATGGAAAATAATGGCATTACAAGATGTAGAGAAGAGTGTCTAATTCAATGGGACTAAGTTTTGTAGTGGAAGTATCAGAGGAGTTGGTCAGAATAGGTTTAATAATGTTAGGTTAGGTTAGGGTGGAAATAGGTAGAGATGAAAAAGAATGGTATAACAAGATGTGGGGAAGAGTGACTAATTCAAAGGGACTAAGTTTTGTGGTGGAAGTATCAGAGGAGTTGGTCAGAATAGGTTTAATAATGTTAGGTTAGGTTAGGGTGGAAATAGGTAGAGATGAAAAAGAATAGCATAACAAGATGGGGGGAAGAGTGACTAATTCAAAGGGACTAAGTTTTGTAGTGGAAGTATCAGAGGGGTTGGTCAGAATAGGTTTAATAATGTTAGGTTAGGTTAGGTTGAAAATGGGTAGGGATGGAAAATAATGGCATGAGAAGATGTAAGGAAGAGTAACTAATTCAAAGGGACTAAGTTTTGTTGTGGAAGTATCAGAGGGGTTGGTCAGAATAGGTTTAATAATGTTAGGTTAGGTTAGGGTGGAAATAGGTAGAGATGAAAAAGAATGGCATTACAAGATGTAGGGAAGAGCGTCTAATTCAATGGGACTAAGTTTTGTAGTGGAAGTTTCAGAGGAGTTGGTCAGAATAGGTTTAATAATGTTAGGTTAGGTTAGGGTGGAAATAGGTAGAGATGAAAAAGAATGGCATAACAAGATGTGGGGAAGAGTGACTAATTCAAAGGGACTAAGTTTTGTGGTGGAAGTATCAGAGGAGTTGGTCAGAATAGGTTTAATAATGTTAGGTTAGGTTAGGGTGGAAATAGGTAGAGATGAAAAAGAATGGCATAACAAGATGGGGGGAAGAGTGACTAATTCAAAGGGACTAAGTTTTGTAGTGGAAGTATCAAAGGGGATGGTCAGAATAGGTTTAATAATGTTAGGTTAGGTTAGGTTAGGTTGAAAATAGGTAGAGATGAAAAAGAATGGCATAACAAGATGGGGGGGAAGAGTGACTAATTCAAAGGGACTAAGTTTTGTAGTGGAAGTATCAGAGGGGTTGGTCAGAATAGGTTTAATAATGTTAGGTTAGGTTAGGTTGAAAATGGGTAGGGATGGAAAATAATGGCAAGAGAAGATGTAAGGAAGAGTAACTAATTCAAAGGGACTAAGTTTTGTTGTGGAAGTATCAGAGGGGTTGGTCAGAATAGGTTTAATAATGTTAGGTTAGGTTAGGGTGAAAATAGGTAGAGATGGAAAAGAATATAATTAGAAGATGTAGGGAAGAGTGACTAATTCAAAGGGAATAAGTTTTGTAGTGGAAGTATCAAAGGAGTTGGTCAGAAAAGGTTTAATAATGTTAGGTTAGGTTAGGTTGAAAATGGGTATGGATGGAAAAGAATGGCATGACAAGATGTAGGGAAGAGTGACTAATTCAAAGGGACTAAGATTTGTAATGGAAGTATTAAAGGGGTTGGTCAGAATAGGTTTAATAATGTTAGGTTAGGTTAGGTTGAAAATGGGTAGGGATGGAAAATAATGGCATTACAAGATGTAGAGAAGAGTGTCTAATTCAATGGGACTAAGTTTTGTAGTGGAAGTTTCAGAGGAGTTGGTCAGAATAGGTTTAATAATGTTAGGATAGGTTAGGGTGGAAATAGGTAGAGATGAAAAAGAATGGCATAACAAGATGTGGGGAAGAGTGACTAATTCAAAGGGACTAAGTTTTGTGGTGGAAGTATCAGAGGAGTTGGTCAGAATAGGTTTAATAATGTTAGGTTAGGTTAGGGTGGAAATAGGTAGAGATGAAAAAGAATGGCATAACAAGATGGGGGGAAGAGTGACTAATTCAAAGGGACTAAGTTTTGTAGTGGAAGTATCAGAGGGGTTGGTCAGAATAGGTTTAATAATGTTAGGTTAGGTTAGGTTGAAAATGGGTAGGGATGGAAAATAATGGCATGAGAAGATGAAAGGAAGAGTAACTAATTCAAAGGTACTAAGTTTTGTAGTGGAAGTATCAGAGGGGTTGGTCAGAATAGGTTTAATATTGTTAGGTTAGGTTAGGGTGAAAATAGGTAGAGATGGAAAAGAATATAATTAGAAGATGTAGGGAAGAGTGACTAATTCAAAGGGAATAAGTTTTGTAGTGGAAGTATCAAAGGAGTTGGTCAGAAGAGGTTTAATAATGTTAGGTTAGGTTAGGTTGAAAATGGGTATGGATGGAAAAGAATGGCATTACAAGATGTAGGGAAGAGCGTCTAATTCAATGGGACTAAGTTTTGTAGTGGAAGTATCAGAGGAGTAGGTCAGAATAGGTTTAATAATGTTAGGTTAGGTTAGGGTGGAAATAGGTAGAGATGAAAAAGAATGGCATAACAAGATGTGGGGAAGAGTGACTAAATCAAAGGGACTAAGATTTGTAGTGGAAGTATCAAAGGGGTTGGTCAGAATAGGTTTAATAATGTTAGGTTAGGTTAGGTTGAAAATGGGTAGGGATGGAAAATAATGGCATTACAAGATGTAGAGAAGAGTGTCTAATTGAATGGGACTAAGTTTTGTAGTGGAAGTATCAGAGGAGTTGGTCAGAATAGGTTTAATAATGTTAGGTTAGGTTAGGGTGGAAATAGGTAGAGATGAAAAAGAATGGTATAACAAGATGTGGGGAAGAGTGACTAATTCAAAGGGACTAAGTTTTGTGGTGGATGTATCAGAGGAGTTGGTCAGAATAGGTTTAATAATGTTAGGTTAGGTTAGGGTGGAAATAGGTAGAGATGAAAAAGAATAGCATAACAAGATGGGGGGAAGAGTGACTAATTCAAAGGGACTAAGTTTTGTAGTGGAAGTATCAGAGGGGTTGGTCAGAATAGGTTTAATAATGTTAGGTTAGGTTAGGTTGAAAATGGGTAGGGATGGAAAATAATGGCATGAGAAGATGTAAGGAAGAGTAACTAATTCAAAGGGACTAAGTTTTGTTGTGGAAGTATCAGAGGGGTTGGTCAGAATAGGTTTAATAATGTTAGGTTAGGTTAGGGTGAAAATAGGTAGAGATGGAAAAGAATATAATTAGAAGATGTAGGGAAGAGTGACTAATTGAAAGGGAATAAGTTTTGTAGTGGAAGTATCAAAGGAGTTGGTCAGAAGAGGTTTAATAATGTTAGGTTAGGTTAGGTTGAAAATGGGTATGGATGGAAAAGAATGGCATTACAAGATGTAGGGAAGAGCGTCTAATTCAATGGGACTAAGATTTGTAGTGGAAGTATCAAAGGGGATGGTCAGAATAGGTTTAATAACTTTAGGTTAGGTTAGGTTGAAAATGGGTATGGATGGAAATGAATGGCATTACAAGATGTAGGGAAGAGTGTCTAATTCAATGGAACTAAGTTTTGTAGTGGAAGTATCAGAGGAGTTGGTCAGAATAGGTTTAATAATGTTAGGTTAGGTTAGGTTGAAAATGGGTATGGATGGAAAAGAATAGCATTACAAGATGTAGGGAAGAGCGTCTAATTCAATGGGACTAAGTTTTGTAGTGGAAGTATCAGAGGAGTAGGTCAGAATAGGTTTAATAATGTTAGGTTAGGTTAGGGTGGAAATAGGTAGAGATGAAAAAGAATGGTATAACAAGATGTGGGGAAGAGTGACTAATTCAAAGGGACTAAGTTTTGTGGTGGAAGTATCAGAGGAGTTGGTCAGAATAGGTTTAATAATGTTAGGTTAGGTTAGGGTGGAAATAGGTAGAGATGAAAAAGAATGGCATAACAAGATGGGGGGAAGAGTGACTAATTCAAAGGGACTAAGTTTTGTAGTGGAAGTATCAGAGGGGTTGGTCAGAATAGGTTTAATAATGTTAGGTTAGGTTAGGTTGAAAATGGGTAGGGATGGAAAATAATGGCATGAGAAGATGTAAGGAAGAGTAACTAATTCAAAGGGACTAAGTTTTGTTGTGGAAGTATCAGAGGGGTTGGTCAGAATAGGTTTAATAATGTTAGGTTAGGTTAGGGTGAAAATAGGTAGAGATGGAAAAGAATATAATTGGAAGATGTAGGGAAGAGTGACTAATTGAAAGGGAATAAGTTTTGTAGTGGAAGTATCAAAGGAGTTGGTCAGAAGAGGTTTAATAATGTTAGGTTAGGTTAGGTTGAAAATGGGTATGGATGGAAAAGAATGGCATTACAAGATGTAGGGAAGAGCGTCTAATTCAATGGGACTAAGATTTGTAGTGGAAGTATTAAAGGGGTTGGTCAGAATAGGTTTAATAACGTTAGGTTAGGTTAGGTTGAAAATGGGTATGGATGGAAAAGAATGGCATTACAAGATGTAGGGAAGAGTGTCTAATTCAATGGAACTAAGTTTTGTAGTGGAAGTATCAGAGGAGTTGGTCAGAATAGGTTTAATAATGTTAGGTTAGGTTAGGTTGAAAATGGGTATGGATGGAAAAGAATAGCATTACAAGATGTAGGGAAGAGCGTCTAATTCAATGGGACTAAGTTTTGTAGTGGAAGTATCAGAGGAGTAGGTCAGAATAGGTTTAATAATGTTAGGTTAGGTTAGGGTGGAAATAGGTAGAGATGAAAAAGAATGGTATAACAAGATGTGGGGAAGAGTGACTAATTCAAAGGGACTAAGTTTTGTGGTGGAAGTATCAGAGGAGTTGGTCAGAATAGGTTTAATAATGTTAGGTTAGGTTAGGGTGGAAATAGGTAGAGATGAAAAAGAATGGCATAACAAGATGGGGGGAAGAGTGACTAATTCAAAGGGACTAAGTTTTGTAGTGGAAGTATCAGAGGGGTTGGTCAGAATAGGTTTAATAATGTTAGGTTAGGTTAGGTTGAAAATGGGTAGGGATGGAAAATAATGGCATGAGAAGATGTTAGGAAGAGTAACTAATTCAAAGGGACTAAGTTTTGTTGTGGAAGTATCAGAGGGGTTGGTCAGAATAGGTTTAATAATGTTAGGTTAGGTTAGGGTGAAAATAGGTAGAGATGAAAAAGAATGGCATAACAAGATGGGGGGAAGAGTGACTAATTCAAAGGGACTAAGTTTTGTAGTGGAAGTATCAAAGGGGATGGTCAGAATAGGTTTAATAATGTTAGGTTAGGTTAGGTTGAAAATAGGTAGAGATGAAAAAGAATGGCATAACAAGATGGGGGGGAAGAGTGACTAATTCAAAGGGACTAAGTTTTGTAGTGGAAGTATCAGAGGGGTTGGTCAGAATAGGTTTAATAATGTTAGGTTAGGTTAGGTTGAAAATGGGTAGGGATGGAAAATAATGGCAAGAGAAGATGTAAGGAAGAGTAACTAATTCAAAGGGACTAAGTTTTGTTGTGGAAGTATCAGAGGGGTTATTCAGAATAGGTTTAATAATGTTAGGTTAGGTTAGGGTGAAAATAGGTAGAGATGGAAAAGAATATAATTAGAAGATGTAGGGAAGAGTGACTAATTCAAAGGGAATAAGTTTTGTAGTGGAAGTATCAAAGGAGTTGGTCAGAAGAGGTTTAATAATGTTAGGTTAGGTTAGGTTGAAAATGGGTAGGGATGGAAAATAATGGCATGAGAAGATGTAAGGAAGAGTAACTAATTCAAAGGGACTAAGTTTTGTAGTGGAAGTATCAGAGGGGTTGGTCAGAATAGGTTTAATATTGTTAGGTTAGGTTACGGTGAAAATAGGTAGAGATGGAAAAGAATATAATTAGAAGATGTAGGGAAGAGTGACTAATTCAAAGGTGTACAGTACTGTAGAGGAGGGTAACACCACAGCTTCCCCACTTGAAGCAACAGAATCCAGATGGCCTTCTTACAACAACAGACCCAAGAAGGTAACCATTTTACCCTCCAATTTCTCACTTGTCATCCCTAAACTCGAGAGAGAGAGAGGGAGAGAAAGGGAGAGAGAGAGAGAGGGAGAGAAAGTAGAAAGAGAGAGAGAGAAGAATTGGGTGGAGCTTAGACCAAACTCCACCCCCTTTCAAGAAGATAATAAGAATAATAATATCTGAATAGACTTGGCATCTTCCAAAACAGAATGTATATAAGCAGTGAAGTTGAACTAATATGTAGGATTTCCTAAACTGACTCCCAGGGCTATAACCTGTCTCCATAAGAGAGAGACACAGGCATATCAGACAAGGCATTAAATATAATTCCCTGTATAGAGATAAGTATGTATAAATAAATTAAGCCTAAAGAAACTTGTGCAGTCACTTTACCTAAGAACACCACTACGCCGAGCTCGCTACCTAATACCACAACAACCACAACAACAACAACAACTACTACGACTACAACTCCGGACTAAGGTATTGTATCAGATCCTGAACGAGTTAAAGCCTTAGAGGACTGGTACATTTTGATGGCAGCGGTGTTTTGCAACAAAGCAAGTTGCAAGGTAAAGACTTCACGGGAGTACAGTGACTAACATAGTTCAAGGACAAGTTGAAGGAATCTGCTTGTAAATTCTCTCAAGTAATTTCTTCAGTGGGTAATCTTACGACCTCTAACGAGGGAGATAAACCACAAATTCTTCACCTACAAGAAACACCTGCTTCAACATAACTGCAACTGACCTACAGAGAACCTCATCTACTTCACAACAAACAATCATCACTTCATCACTACGGCGATCCTGTTACGTAAATTCTTTCGTAAGGACAACGCCATCACTCCATCACCTCCACGCTGACGCCGCCTCCTTATACGTAAATTCTCTCGTATAAGACAAGTCAACGTTCATCATCTTCACTCCAATTACGACTGTTAGTGTGTTAGTGTGCGAGCTAACTAATCATCGCTTCGTCACTTCACGGTCGTCGCCCCTTCACCACATCGTCGCCTCGTCAGGCAACGCCCCAACAAAACTTCCACTCGTCATCATCGTCGTTGCAACTACAGTCAACTAAAGTAGGTACACATTACATGTTACATTACATTATTTTTCACTTGTCCACGAACATGTTAGAAAATAGGTTCCTCAATAACAGCCCAGACAACAGAAAACAAGTGCCACATTAAAACAAAAGTAAAGATATTATCCCCCATTAATCCAAAGGTATCATAAATAACTTCGAATATCCCTGATAATGATTCACTAGCCTCCAAGCTAGATTCCTCTACCTCCCTAAGTTTCGTTTGTGGTTCCAACACATTCGAGTACATTCCTTTCTTTCTCCAAACCTTACCCCCATTAAAGCCTCTATCTGGTATACCATATTAACCTGTATTTTCTCCAACAATGGCTACTCCTCCACAATCTCCGACTGTCTCTGCTCTTCTAACAACTTCTTCTAACCCCACTAACTCTACTATGCAAGCAATGAGAATTTTACCCACCCACAATTATTCAAAGTACTATACGGGAGATAATCCACAGAATTTAACGTCATATGCTACATTCAGACAGTCACTTATTGATGTTTTTGGGGATGGTAAACTACATCATTCATTATCATGGGTTCAGAGAATAATTAAAACAAAGGCTGACAACATAACTACAAGTGAACCAGCAAAAGCACTTGCACTATCAGAGTCTCTAGCTTTAAATTCGAAGGAATCTCGTATCATACATCGTGAATTACAGATTACTCAATCCAAGGGTACGAAGATTTTTAATTTTGATGCCACACCTACTCAAGGGGAATCACAGGGAAAACGTTGCAAACACTGTAACGAAAGTAATCATAAATACAGTCATTTACATGAGTCACAGTCGCATTCCTTAGATGAATGCATGATCCATAACAGAATGAAACGGGACTGGCACAATCGAAACATGATGCATGAAACGAGACCGCCACAATATTAAAACGTACCGAAAATATAACTGTAGGCCCTGTCGTCGCATTTACCAATAATATACTATAATTCCCTGTCCTAGTATCACATAGTAACACCACCTTAATGATAGACACAGGCGCCGCAGTTTCCTTGTTATCGGATAATTCCTTTAACAAATTGAGCAAATTAGGTCCCCAGCGCCATTTATAAACCAAGATTGAACAGGTGACATAGAATTGTCAACCATAATAGGCAATAAATTACAGGTCTTAGGGAAACTAACCCTTCCTATACGGTTAGCCAAGGGAACTAACCATATTCATAATGAATTTTATATAATACGAAATTATAAACTAGGTTTATCATACCTTATTAAACAAACCATAATAATAAACCCTAAACATCAAATAATACATTTTAGGAATTAATGTATTCAAATACAGGATTGTCCAGGCCAAAATATATAAGTCCAGGTAATGTTAACCCTATACGTATTGAAAATGAGGGAAATAACCCCATTATCATAAAGGCCACTGCTGCATATAATAATATATTAACTCCAAATTTCGTCCATAAATTGAAGGTACATCTTCCATCTCATGTACAGCCACACACTACCGTTCTATCCTTAATAGAACTAGTAAAATAATATATAACCAGGGATTAATTTACTTAACTAATGTAAACAGTGAAAATAACTGATATTAATAAACCATTTACCAATATTCATGTAAAGAAAGGAACATATCTATGTGATCTGTACAGATGGAAGTTAGACCAATACCACAAGGAAATATTGTATCGGTTCTTACCGAAGGATAAATAGATAGTCGTAAGGGAGCAACTTAGAAATTTGGTCAGTGGACGCGATTTTCCACTTTATCGTGATAATCTCATCACTATACTAGCCACATATTAAAAGGCGATTGCCCTACCTGGTGAATTATTAGAAAAAAAAAATATACCATTACTCTAATATCTCCTTAACCCATTTACTCGAGCATATAGACTACCGTACCGCATAGTACACAGAAAGTTGTAAACGAAATATTAAATGAAATGATGGATGAAGGCATTATTAAGAATGCTAATTCCCATTTTAACAGCCCAATGTTTTTGGTTTCAAGAAACAAATAATGGTGATTTTAGGCCAGTCATTGATTGCAGAAAAATAAATAATGCTACACTTAAAGATAAATATTCCCTCCCTCCTTTAAGATGTTTTGTCTAACATTGGTGAAACAAAACCTATGATATTCTCCACATTAAACTTGGTCAGTGGAAACTGGCAAGTAACATTAGATGATAAAATTCAACCCATTACAACATTTAATACTTCCCATGGTTATTATGAATACATTCGTAGACCATTTGGTTTATGTAATGCTTCATCCACATTTCAGCATATGATCAATTTTCGTATTGGTTTTATTAATAACGTAGTCATCGCTAATCTCAACGATTTGATTATTTTCATACTAAGTAACTATAACGAAGGTTATACAGAGATTACATTAGGTAGGCCTCAAACTTTAAATGTCTATGTCTCAGTTTCTTACCAGGAACTTATCATTTTAGGTTATCCATTTAACCGCCCCTGTGCTCCATACACAATCTGATAAAATACGAGCAATGAGAGTATTCACTATTCTAAATAAATGTTACTAACATAAAATCATTCTTGGTCATATGTTCTTATATAGAATCTTTGTAAAGTATTTTCCCAAGTAACTAAACACCTAAATAATCCCCTCGAGAAAGATGCAAATTTTGTATGGATGCCAGAAAAACAGCTAAGCTTTGAATTATTAAAGGTTAATTAATGTAAGCTTCAATTCTTACGTTCCCAAATATTCATTGTCTTTTATGGAGTGTACAGATGCTTCCTCAGTAGGCTAAGGCGCTGTACTTATGTAAGAGATAGCTACGGGTCTATGTCAGGTATGTACTTATGCTTAGAGAATATTAAGTACGCAGATTACTCGTTACTCTGTAACAAAACAGGAAACTTAAAGCAATATTATGGGCACTTCGTACTTTTAGAGAAATCATATTAGGCTATCCTTTACATGTTTTCGCAAATTATCAAACGATCCGTGGCTTACTATAACCTCAAACCCTAACGGGAAAATTAGCCAGATAAGGTCTAACAATTCAGGAATTTCTCCCGCATATTGATATTAACTATCTTTTAGGACGATTAAATAAAGTAGTAGATCCCTTAAACAGTCATCTTGTCCTTTTAGTTCCGAGGACACCCATGGACTTTGACCTTAATGCGGTTCGTAAACATTAGCAAACAATTCTATGATGAATGTAATAAAATATTCATTAAAAACTGAGGATGAAAATAATGGCCCAAAATTACCCAGTCACTTAAATATATTTTCCCTTCATGATGATATTATTTACAGAAAACTTAGGAAACGTGACGAAAAAACAATCAAATAGTGATACAACAAATAATGATTCCCTCAGTATTAATTACCCTTATATCATAATACAGCAGCAAGACATCCTGGGAGAGATAGGTACCTGACCACTCTCCATACAATACACCATTAGCATAAACTAAGGGTAGATGATGAAACACATATATCGCTCAGTGCGAAGCAGACAATGCAAATAAAGGCCAAACATTTGGACCTGTTCCATGACGGGAATCCCTAATCCTGGACGAATCATGGAACGTAGTAGGAATAGATCTACTTTCCTTACCAATTCCGAATCAGGACGCAAATAAGGTATTACCAATGGTTAACCATTTTCTAGATATTTGGTGGCGGCAACACTATGATAAAAACCGCAAAGGTAAGTGCACATATACATAAAAACCAACTTTATATGACCATATACATGTCTCGATATTATAAAAGGTATCTGATGTCTACGACATTAAGCAAACGTTTATATTACCATATCTCCCAGCATTTAAAGGGTTAACAAAACGGCAGCACCGTAACAATACTAGAAGTACTTCGTGGCACAGAAACAAGGAAAATCCCTCCACATGGGAAGACTGCATCGATATGACGGTCAATAAACACTACAAAATACGGAAATAAAAGGAAAAACTCCACATGAAATACTATATGGCGTATGGATACGTCTTTCATATGATATAAAATTGCCACACAGAAGCCATGATACAACGTGGACAACTACACTGAACGACAGTGAGTTGCATTTCAACAATTTCATCATGATGTACAAAACAAATTATGAGCTTGCATGAAAATAATGCATGATTGCCAACATAACAAAACAAATTATGAGCTTGCATGAAAATAATGCGTGATTGCCAACATAACAAAACAAATTATGAGCTTGCATGGAAATATTGCGTAATCGCCGACATAATAAAACAAATAACTCAATATGTTCACTCCAAGTGATAACGGGTACCCGATCGAATCTTCACACTTCTTTAGTAGGTAATAAACCTATAATAATGCATAATTTTACCAGGCGGTTGATATTGTTTATGTAAAGAGAATAAAGAAATTGGTAAAAGCGCGCAAAAACCCAACATCCACAATGAAACCAATCAATATCTCTTGAACATTAACAATTCCTCTTCCTAGTAATTTTATCCCTACTATTGATGATAATAATATAAACAATTATAAACAAAAACTCCGATCGGTTTCCAATGCTATATAATAATTTTTCTTACGGATGTGGCCCACATCAACCTATATAACAATTTTCGTGTTTATACTCGCGGCGCCTATTAGCTCCGAAGAAGTGCATCAAGCGGATAAAGATGACGTCTACATTCTGAGAGCTCTCGTTTACAATTTTATCAAACAGTTGAAAAGAAAAAGGAAATAATAAAATATTGGGGAAGAACGATATTATCATTAATTTTTATAAGGTATCTGACTTATTACATAAATTTTCTGCCATTGAGCAGTGTGTACAGATAAGGTATTTAATGATACACTAGTTTTGTTTGACAGGTATCACACAAATGAAGTTCCCAATTTACATGTATTATATTCTAAGGTGTCCTGTCACCATTGGGCGCCCTAGGAAGGAATTCAGCGACTCAAATAATATTGCTCGCTTATTATACAAAAAAAAAAAAAAAAATAATGGCTTAGAACCATCATCACAGCCCAGAGCGTGATTGGGATATTTTAAGCGGAATTTCATCAACACTATTTGGTAAGGCTTAGATAGTAATATACAAGCATTATCCCATAAATAAAAAGGTTGCGGGACAAGCCGTTGCAAATCAAGATAAGATAAAGTAACAAGTATATACTGTATTAGAGTGCAAATCATTGCACAGAAATTAAATACGATTTATATAACTTTACATGATCAACGAATGAATAGAACTACATATATGGAATAATCATATCATGTTTTAGGCTTCTATTTATTTCTGTGAATTAGCAGGAAATGAATTGCAGGTGAGGAACAGAGAGAAATGACAACCATTTATTTCTTAAGAGAATATTTACTGCGATTAAGGTAAGATTAACTCACAATTATTACCACTCCAACAGCTACGAAATATAATGGTATAATCAATGATGAAATACCATCTTACTTATTATCTTCATACACCTACTTGGTATATTATTATACATTCATGCGTAGTATATTACTACAAGATCATAATCCCATTATTATTCACATAAAAGATAAAATGTTTTTCCCAAGCTACGTACTTCACCAATTCCCTATGAAAATGGAAGTAATCCTTTAACATTCGATTTTCATCCAATAAGTATTATACTTAGTGATGATGTCATCAGTGACACACAACACTTCTAGTGCCATGTTGCATATCTTCATATATGTTTGTCTTGCATATTTCTTTGCATTTAAGTTGCATATAAATCTCCTAAGGATGCAAAATCTCCACTTGCTTGGAATCAAAGTAATACTAATCAAGCCCTATATGCATGTACATTCATATCTATTACTAATCAATATCTCTTTTCATCATCAATTTTAATTTCCACTATCTATACTTACCTGCTGATACACAATTAACATTAATTTACCCTAATCACCCTACACATGGTATGGTTACAGGCTACTATAAAGAAACAGACTCATAGGAAAAACGATCCAAGGGAATCGTTACCTTGCCTAATAAACATAAACGTGCTTGACAACATGACATAATCTTTTCCACCTTTAAACATATTTCATTTAAAGTCGACTTGTTTAACATCTCCTCATTAGCAGTTGTTTCGGAAAAAGTGCAACTATTATGTTATTTAAGGAGAATAGGCTTCAATCATCCTTATTATATAATTTGATTCCTCCATATATTGAAAAAAAAAAAAAAAATAAAACTGAGTACCAATGTTTATTATCCACTGTCTTATCTTTCTGCCATGTACTATCATATTTATGTGTTGTATAAGAACGAACTATTGAGGTATACTGAATTATGTTGTATTGAAAAGAATAGGACTGTTATTTCACAGCCTAGCAACACGGCCCCTTATTAATGTGTGAACCTTTAGCATAGGTTAGCTTATATACACACAATAACATGCACCTAGCTAAACACATTAATTTTAAGATGATTTTTATGTGACAATGTATTAATATTCATGTATAAATGATACTATCTATGTTCATTTATGTACAAGATGTGCCTATGTCTTAATGTCTATTTTAGGGTACTATACATGTCTTCATTGTTAATATCTTCCTTATTATGAACCCTACCAACATTGTGAACTGGCCTTCTATTAAATAAAGCATTAATGCCTGGAGGGCCAGGCAGGTAGCGTGATAGAGCGATGTACAGTACTGTAGAGGAGGGTAACACCACAGCTTCCCCACTTGAAGCAACAGAATCCAGATGGCCTTCTTACAACAACAGACCCAAGAAGGTAACCATTTTACCCTCCAATTTCTCACTTGTCATCCCTAAACTCGAGAGAGAGAGAGGGAGAGAAAGGGAGAGAGAGAGAGAGGGAGAGAAAGTAGAAAGAGAGAGAGAGAAGAATTGGGTGGAGCTTAGACCAAACTCCACCCCCTTTCAAGAAGATAATAAGAATAATAATATCTGAATAGACTTGGCATCTTCCAAAACAGAATGTATATAAGCAGTGAAGTTGAACTAATATGTAGGATTTCCTAAACTGACTCCCAGGGCTATAACCTGTCTCCATAAGAGAGAGACACAGGCATATCAGACAAGGCATTAAATATAATTCCCTGTATAGAGATAAGTATGTATAAATAAATTAAGCCTAAAGAAACTTGTGCAGTCACTTTACCTAAGAACACCACTACGCCGAGCTCGCTACCTAATACCACAACAACCACAACAACAACAACAACTACTACGACTACAACTCCGGACTAAGGTATTGTATCAGATCCTGAACGAGTTAAAGCCTTAGAGGACTGGTACAAAGGGAATAAGTTTTGTAGTGGAAGTATCAAAAGAGTTGGTCAGAAGAGGTTTAATAATGTTAGGTTAGGTTAGGTTGAAAATGGGTATGGATGGAAAAGAATGGCATTACAAGATGTAGGGAAGAGTGTCTAATTCAATGGGACTAAGTTTTGTAGTGGAAGTATAAGAGGAGTAGGTCAGAATAGGTTTAATAATGTTAGGTTAGGTTAGGGTGGAAATAGGTAGAGATGAAAAAGCATGGCATAACAAGATGTGGGGAAGAGTGACTAATTCAAAGGGACTAAGTTTTGTGGTGGAAGTATCAGAGGAGTTGGTCAGAATAGGTTTAATAATGTTAGGTTAGGTTAGGGTGGAAATAGGTAGAGATGAAAAAGAATAGCATAACAAGATGGGGGGAAGAGTGACTAATTCAAAGGGACTAAGTTTTGTAGTGGAAGTATCAGAGGGGTTGGTCAGAATAGGTTTAATAATGTTAGGTTAGGTTAGGTTGAAAATGGGTAGGGATGGAAAATAATGGCATGAGAAGATGTAAGGAAGAGTAACTAATTCAAAGGGACTAAGTTTTGTTGTGGAAGTATCAGAGGGGTTGGTCAGAATAGGTTTAATAATGTTAGGTTAGGTTAGGGTGAAAATAGGTAGAGATGGAAAAGAATATAATTAGAAGATGTAGGGAAGAGTGACTAATTGAAAGGGAATAAGTTTTGTAGTGGAAGTATCAAAGGAGTTGGTCAGAAGAGGTTTAATAATGTTAGGTTAGGTTAGGTTGAAAATGGGTATGGATGGAAAAGAATGGCATTACAAGATGTAGGGAAGAGCGTCTAATTCAATGGGACTAAGATTTGTAGTGGAAGTATCAAAGGGGTTGGTCAGAATAGGTTTAATAACGTTAGGTTAGGTTAGGTTGAAAATGGGTATGGATGGAAAAGAATGGCATTACAAGATGTAGGGAAGAGTGTCTAATTCAATGGAACTAAGTTTTGTAGTGGAAGTATCAGAGGAGTTGGTCAGAATAGGTTTAATAATGTTAGGTTAGGTTAGGTTGAAAATGGGTATGGATGGAAAAGAATAGCATTACAAGATGTAGGGAAGAGCGTCTAATTCAATGGGACTAAGTTTTGTAGTGGAAGTATCAGAGGAGTAGGTCAGAATAGGTTTAATAATGTTAGGTTAGGTTAGGGTGGAAATAGGTAGAGATGAAAAAGAATGGTATAACAAGATGTGGGGAAGAGTGACTAATTCAAAGGGACTAAGTTTTGTGGTGGAAGTATCAGAGGAGTTGGTCAGAATAGGTTTAATAATGTTAGGTTAGGTTAGGGTGGAAATAGGTAGAGATGAAAAAGAATGGCATAACAAGATGGGGGGAAGAGTGACTAATTCAAAGGGACTAAGTTTTGTAGTGGAAGTATCAGAGGGGTTGGTCAGAATAGGTTTAATAATGTTAGGTTAGGTTAGGGTGAAAATAGGTAGAGATGGAAAAGAATATAATTAGAAGATGTAGGGAAGAGTGATTAATTCAAAGGGAATAAGTTTTGTAGTGGAAGTATCATAGGAGTTGGTCAGAAGAGGTTTAATAATGTTAGGTTAGGTTAGGTTGAAAATGGGTATGGATGGAAAAGAATGGCATTACAAGATGTAGGGAAGAGCGTCTAATTCAATGGGACTAAGATTTGTAGTGGAAGTATCAAAGGGGTTGGTCAGAATAGGTTTAATAACGTTAGGTTAGGTTAGGTTGAAAATGGGTATGGATGGAAAAGAATGGCATTACAAGATGTAGGGAAGAGCGTCTAATTCAATGGGACTAAGTTTTGTAGTGGAAGTATCAGAGGAGTAGGTCAGAATAGGTTTAATAATGTTAGGTTAGGTTAGGGTGGAAATAGGTAGAGATGAAAAAGAATGGCATAACAAGATGTGGGGAAGAGTGACTAATTCAAAGGGACTAAGATTTGTAGTGGAAGTATCAAAGGGGTTGGTCAGAATAGGTTTAATAATGTTAGGTTAGGTTAGGTTGAAAATGGGTAGGGATGGTTAAATAATGGCATGAGAAGATGTAGAGAAGAGTGACTAATTCAAAGGGACTAAGTTTTGTGGTGGAAGTATCAGAGGGGTTGGTCAGAAGAGGTTTAATAATGTTAGGTTAGGTTAGGTTGAAAATGGCTAGGGATGGAAAATATTGGCATGAAAAGATGTAGGGAAGAGTGACTAATTCAAAGTGACTAAGATTTGTAGTGGAAGTATCAAAGGGGTTGGTCAGAATAGGTTTAATAATGTTAGGTTAGATTAGGGTGGAAATAGGTAGTGATGAAAAAGAATGGCATAACAAGATGTGGGGAAGAGTGACTAATTCAAAGGGACTAAGTTTTGTGGTGGAAGTATCAGAGGAGTTGGTCAGAATAGGTTTAATAACGTAAGGTTAGGTTAGGGTGAAAATAGGTAGAGATGGAAAAGAATGGCATGAGAAGATGTAGGGAAGAGTAACTAATTCAAGGGACTTAGTTTTGTAGTGGAAGTATAAAAGGAGTTGGTCAGAATAGGTTTAATAATGTTAGGTTAGGGTAAAAAAAAGGTAAGGTTGGAAAAGAATGGCATGAGAACATGTAGGAAAGAGTGACTAATTCAATGGGACTAAGATTTGTAGTGGAAGTATCAAAGGGGTTGGTCAGAATAGGTTTAATAATGTTAGGTTAGGTTAGGTTGAAAATGGGTATGGATGGAAAAGAATGGCATTACAAGATGTAGGGAAGAGTGTCTAATTCAATGGGACTAAGTTTTGTAGTGGAAGTATCAGAGAAGTTGGTCAGAATAGGTTTAATAATGTTAGGTTAGGTTAGGGTGGAAATAGGTAGAGCTGAAAAAGAATGGCATAACAAGATGTGGGGAAGAGTGACTAATTCAAAGGGACTAAGTTTTGTGGTGGAAGTATCAGAGGAGTTGATCAGAATAGGTTTAATAATGTTAGGTTAGGTTAGGGTGGAAATAGGTAGAGATGAAAAAGAATGGCATAACAAGATGGGGGAAGAGTGACTAATTCAAAGAGACTAAGTTTTGTAGTGGAAGTATCAGAGGGGTTGGTCAGAATAGGTTTAATAATGTTAGGTTAGGTTAGGTTGAAAATGGGTAGGGATGGAAAATAATGGCATGAGAAGATGTAAGGAAGAGTAACTAATTCAAAGGGACTAAGTTTTGTTGTGGAAGTATCAGAGGGGTTGGTCAGAAGAGGTTTAATAACGTTACGTTAGGTTAGGTTGAAAATGGCTAGGGATGGAAAATAATGGCATGAGAAGATGTAGGGAAGAGTAACTAATTCAAGGGACTAAGTTTTGTAGTGGAAGTATAAAAGGAGTTGGTCAGAATAGGTTTAATAATGTTAGGTTAGGTTAGGGTAAAAAAAGGTAGAGATGGAAAAGAATGCATGCCATTATTTTCCATCCCTATCTAATTTCAACCTAACCCAACCTAACATTATTAAACCTATTCTGACCAACCCTGCTGATACTTCCACTACAAAACTTAGTCCCTTTGAATTAGTCACTCTTCTCTACATCTTCTCATACCATTATTTTCCATCCCTACCCAATTTCAACCTAACCTAACCTAACATTATTAAACCTATTCTGACTAACCCCTCTGATACTTCCACTACAAAACTTAGTCCCTTTGAATTAGTCACTCTTTCCCACATCTTTTCATGTCAATATTTTCCATCCCTAGCCATTTTCAACCTAAACTAACCTAACATTATTAAACCTCTTCTGACCAACCCCTCTGATACTTCCACTACAAAACTTTAATAAGTCCCTTTGAATTAGTCACTCTTCTCTACATCTTCTCATGCTATTATTTTCCATCCCTACCCATTTTTATCATAACCTAACCTAACATGATTAAACCTATTCTGACCAACTCCTCTGATACTTCCACTACAAAATTTAGTCCCTTTGAATTAGTCACTCTTCTCTACATCTTCTCATGCCATTATTTTCCATCCCTACCCATTTTCAACCTAACCTAACCTAACATTATTAAACCTCTTCTGACCAACCCCTCTGATCGGCACAAGAACAATCTGCGCCCGCCAATTTGGCGGCAAAGATGACGCTGGGACAGTGAATCGAACAATTGGGTGGTTTTCAGGTAACATTACCGGCTATAGTTAACTTTCATCTTTATTATTTGCTGAAACAAGGCGGCAGTATATCTGGGAAAGAAGAAAACATCATGTAATACTGAATTTGTGCATATGAGATCAGATTTTTTATCCTCAATTTTAGATAAGGGAAGTACCGAGCACCATTAAACGTTACTGTACATTACTGGTACCCTATACTGACTATGAAATAAAAAATACTCCCAGTAGTGCCACTGGATGCTGTACCGGTACCATCTGTTGAAGTGGGTGATATTCCAAAGAGGTCACTGAAGTACTACCACAAGTATCTTAGAATCACCACTGAGGTAAGTAAAGTGAAAATCTGTTTGCTGTATTTTTGGTAACACTGTACTGAAAAACTAGATTATAATGATTTGAGTACTTTATCTTTACTTCACTTACGCTAAATATCAGTAAATAACTTCAGAACACAGTACGGTAAATATTGAAAGAATTACCGTTATTGAGTACGGTTTTTCTACCCTCATTACCCACTAATTTAGACCATTCTAAGACTATTTTCTTCTATGGCATTTCCTCCGCAAATGCCCCATTTCCAAGCTAGGGCATATTCAAATTGAAATTATTCATATTGAAATTAGCCTGACCTTACCTGACCTAACCTAGACCACATCAGACTACCGGGACCCAACCTGGGCAAACTACCGGGAAATAACCGTGTTAAAGTACAGGAAATGACTGGGGCAAAATACTGGGACCTAGCCGGATCTGGCAACACTGCTACAAAACGGTAATTCTTTCAATAAATACCCACAGTACTGTATCATTTACTTTAGCAGAAGATATATCAAAATGTAAAGCTATAATGCTGTACAGTAATCCTTCTCATATCCAAACTATTTAAGCCACAGGATGTTCCAATATTGAATGTATTTGAATACAGGACGTAGAATTATTTTCCCTTTGCAAGTCTCCACTCTGCCACTCCATTGCTAAATTACTAATTCTGAGTTAATGAAAGTGGTTTACAATATGACAAACCCTCCTAAAGTTGAAGTACTTTATTAGTTTCAGAGGTTATTCAAATACGCAGCTTCCAGATATGCAGAGTTACAGAATGGTTTGAGATACACCATATGAGAATGGGCCTTTATTGACATGTTGTTGATGCTTCTTCAGGCCTGACCTGAAAAAGTTTAAGAAGTTTTCTTAAATGATCTTCTTCTGCTACAATAGTTTAAGGTTTCAGACTATGAAACAAAAGTCTATTATCAAAGAAACGTGTAATTGAATATTTATCAATTAATATTTAGTACAGTAAATATGATGGTGGCAGATGGTGGTGAGAGTGGGTGAGGTTCGGATATGGGAGGGTTTACAGAATAATTGTACGTTAGTACAATATATGAAAGACAAAACCTTGCTTTTACAGAAATGGTGTAAACACAGTAACAAGTCAGTACAGTAGTAAGCAAGCCTTCCCTGACAACTACAGCATTCTATCTAGGGTCTTGTTCAATGTTCTTCGATCAAAAGCCCAGAAGAGAATATCTCTGAATCCGACTGATATAAAGGAAATACTTTCCGTAATCTACAACAATGTCACCACAGAGTACAGCAAGGCACTGTAAGTACCACAGTAAAAGTTTAGTTCAGGGTAAACTAATGTTACCATGTAACATTTTCAAGTACTGTATTTGTATTGCAAATCATGGAGAGTTCATTCTTTTTTATGTTTACCATTTACCATTAACTCTTCCGCCTTCCGACAATGTAGTGACAGATATCCTGACAGACTCAAATCCTCCAGTTATAACTTTAAACCAATACGTAAACCAATGCTTGTTTATATTATTATAAGAAACCAAAAGTCATGATATTATGTCTGGTTGCTAGTTATTGATGTTAAAAATCTAAGTATGAATTTAATTTGAATGCTTTTTCTACAGTAGTTGTGACTCTTGCCTCCCACTTGGTTACTATTCTGGTCCATCTGTTATAATTTCTTCAGAGTATATGACTTGCTCAGGACCACATTTTTTTTTTACTATTATTATTAAACCAGGTGTTTCTTCTACTTTCAATTTGTTTTCTAATCCAAAAAGCTTTCTTCATGTCTCCATGTAATGCATAACATTATACTCTCCATTCCTCTTTGAAGTTAAAGTGTTAGTGTATGCCATTCCCTTAGTTTCATTCCATGGAACAAATTTTCCCTATTTTGCTTTTAACATAATGATTATTTCATTACAGCTGGTTAAGGAACTACAGCGTTGAAGCCCAAAAACTGAAACATCAGACCCAAGGGTATCACTTTGCCAAGGAATTGTAAGGTACATGACCCCAATAATTCAACTTCTGCAAAGTAGGAAAAACCTATCTGTGGAAGTGAAAAACATCTTGGATACCCCTCCAGATACAGAAATATATGCATGTAAGTCATAATTCAGTATCTTCTCGTTTATTAAGATGAGCAAACCAGATGGAACCTAACTGCTTGTATAGTTGAACCACCTCTAGTTCAGTTCTCTTACAGATTCTCGTATATGTGCTGTAATCATGGGACTGCCGTACCTTGTTGGTGAGAGGTGTGATGGAGTTTTCAAAAAGGTTTGTTGGTGTTGATATACTTATTGTTGATACATTGCAAATATAGTCTTGCGGATAACAATGTAAAAAAATAAACTACAGTACAGTACAGTATATGTAAATACAGTAATTAGAAGATTGCCAGAGTTGAAACTCATAAACTTAAAGATTTAGAGTACTGGTTTAATTTCAGTACAGCAATCACTCACTATTATTATGGGAAAATAAGGGATTACTTTAGTATAGTTGCTGAAATAGATTTTCTTTTATTTTTTGCAGGTCGAGGACTATCAGTATACTCTATACTATGTGTTCAGGAAATGTGTTATGTAGGAGATACTTGGATATTAACAAATGTGGTCTTGTATCATGTAATGGTTAGTTCCTAACCGCCACTGAATCAAAAGCCAATGTGATGGATTTGAGCACTGCAGCTAAGCACTTTAATACAGTATTTCATGGTAATTGCACTAGCCGAGGTACTCAGCTCCATTACCTAGGCTTTTGAACATGTGCAGGGTTACGAACCCACCCATTAAGGGCAGGTGAAGAGCTGAGTGGACTCTTGCCAGCTGCCCAGGTCAAGCTTCAAACCAGGGCCCACTGCTTCGCAGTCAAATTTGTATTTATCTTTTAGTTGAGGGTGATACTGTAGACTCGTATTGGTATTCTGCTAACTTGTTTAACCCTTTGGGTGATATAATTTATTGTTGTGGGATATATTTTGTATGGAAATCTGTGTATGTATGTATGGAATAATTCAGTAGTAATTTTTCAGGAGTGAATTTGTAGGAAATTCTTGATTTTTGTGTAAAATTTACTTTTTTTTTTTGTATATGTGTATATATATAACCTATGGAAATTTAATGAGTATTTAACCCTTCAACTGCTACTGGTTTGACCCGAGTTATTTAAATTCACCTGAGTTAGTCATGATAAAAGTTGAAACACCAGCCACTGCTATAGTATAAATTACACAAGGTTCCTTTTATCCCACACTATCATTGGTTGCCTTCTGGCATGAAATTAATCATTGGGAGTTCCATTGGTGATTCTTCAGGTCAGAAGGCCCTTGACCTGAAGAATTACCAGCTTTCATTTTAAGTAAAAGATCTCTTTAAAAATAGTGACAAGTTAAAGGTTAATATAAGCATTTGGGCATGTGCCTCTTGTAGGTGTTTATGAAACTCATCTGTATGGGAGAATTTTATGGAATTATTTATGTGCATGTAAAGAATTATCTATTTTAGATATATGTACTGTACAGTATATGTATACTTTGTTAGGAAAAACCCTCATAGGTCCTAAGATGGATGGAGTAAATACTCTAGTTTATAATTTATCTTTTGGAGGTTTATGCATGAAAAAAATTATCTTTATTTTGGAGGAATATATATATATATATATATATATATATATATATATATATTTATTCATTAAATATTGATTTTTTTAAATATTTATTTATTTATAATGAGCACTAGATTTATTTATAAATATGTTATTTTACTCAAATATGCTTACTATATAATACATTATGTATTGAAAGCTATCTGTGTGCCTTAGGGTACATAAATTTATTAAATAAACATCATATTGTACTGGATGCCTCTTTCTCCATGTAGGATACAGCACAAGAACTAACAGTAAGTCAAACTGACTAAGATAATTGTTAGATGTGACTAAGGTTTTAGTCAACTTTGATTAAGGTTGACTAACCTTAGGTAGTTCACCAGACAGAAGGGTTAGTCACTATGACTAAGGATTGACTAAATTGTGTTAGTCAGGTTTGACTAATCAAAGGTAATTCAGACTAACAAAGGGTTAGTCACTATGACTAAGGGTTGACTAAGGATCGACTAAATAGTGTTAGTCATGTTTGACTAACTTCATACTCACATAAGACCCCACTGGTTTGCCTAACCAAAATTAGTCCACTGGACTAACTTAAGATAACAATGTAAGGATGGAACATGGGTGAGGCAAGGATGGAGCAAGGGTGAGGTTAGGATGGAGCAAGGGTGAAGCAAGGGTGAGGTTAGGATGGAGCAATTGTGAGGAAAGAGTGAAGCAAGGGTGAGGTAAGGATGGAGCCAGGTTGGGTTAAGGATGGAACAAGGGTGAGGTAAGGATGGAGCAAGGGTGAGGTAAGGGTGAGTTAAGGATGGAACAAGGGTGAGGTAAGGATGGAACAAGGGTGAGGCAGGGAAAAGACAGGTGGCAGTGACAGGCACCTTGACCCAGCGTGACGCAAGAGAGGTCAATATTTCCTTCACTCCACTCACTTCCCCTCACCCCCTTGTATGTATCCTCTCCCCTCACAACTGTCTCTCCTCACTCTTTTCCCCTCAACCCCTTGTATCTTTCCTCAATCCTTCCTCTTTCTCTCGTGATTTTTAATGCCTATAGATTCCAGGCTCAAAATACTTCGGAAATTAAACTTATTTAGAAATTTGCAGCGCTATATAGGTGACGCAGAAATGAAGACAAATAAATGCAATAAATGTGTTTGGGAAAAAAATTATTTGTGTATTTGTTTGAAGACTTAGGCATGAAAGATTATGTAGGACGGGAGAAAAAGTTATACTGGAATTAGGTGAGACAGAAAGCACGAAGGAAATAGAAGGAGGGACAACTCATGTGCTAGGGAAGAAATGGAATGCTAGAATAGAACCGAAAGACCTCTGCTTGTATGTAAGAAGGCAGCATTTCTTCCACAAACGAGTCACTTTAAGCGGTTCAAGTATACATTTTCCTTTTGTATACATTTTCCTTTAAAGTTTGCTATCTCTCACCACCTGCTCCCGGTGCGTATGAGTCTTGCTCTTGTTCACCATAAATATTGTTTCTTCTAACCAATCGACCAACCAACCAATCAACGTGTTTGTAACTGTTCGATTGTTGACGTTGCTTCAGTCTTGCCTAACATCAGATCATATGAAAATCCTCTATATACCGTGTGTGTGTCCCTGTATTTGCATGTGTATGTGTACGGGGGTATGTGTGTCTGAAAATGTTAAAAACGTGGATGTGGACGTGATAGTGTGGATGCACGTGTATGCATTCTGTATAATGCACGTAATGAGTGTGTGTGTGTGTGCAAGGCAATACGTGTGTGTGTGAGAGAGAGAGAGAGGTTATTTGAATATGTAGTGTGTGTGTGTGTGTGATTATTTGTAAGTGTAGTGTGTGTGTGTGTGTGTGTGTGTGTGTGTGTGTGATTATTTGTAAGTGTAGTGTGTGTGTGTGTGTGTGTGTGAGGGGAGAGGACGGAAGACAATAGAGGGCAGCTGGAGAGAGTGAAGACAAAGGCTGTGACCGCTGGCCAGACCACCGCGTCAAGACTGATTTACACCATGCTGGGGGGAGGGGGGGGGGGAGGGGGGCATGGGGGACTGGGAATGGAGGGGAGAATACGGGATAGAGAAATGAAAAGGAAAAGTGAAGGGGAGGGAAACAAATGTAATGAGGGAGAGAAGGAAAGGGGGAGGTAGTGAAAAGAACTGTTGAAGGAAAGGAGAAGAAAGGAGAAATTATGAGAAAGAAATGAAGGAAGGTGTAGAAGTAGGAAGAGAGAAAATGATGAGAGCAAGTGACGAACAGGAAGGGTGAAGGGAGGGAACATGAAGAAAAGAGTGAAGAAAGGGAAAGTGACGAAAAGGTTGACGTAGAGGGTAGGGGAACTAATGAAAGAAAGGGAGCTAAGGGGGGAGGGTAAGTGACTATAAATGGGGAAGTGAAGGGGGGAGGGGGAAGTGAAGGCGGGGGAGGGGTTAGTGAAGGGGTGAGGGGGAAGTGAAGGGGGGAAATGGGAAGTGGGAAATGAGAGGACTGACGGTAAAGAAAAACAATAATAGGAAGAATAAAGTGGGAAAAGTTGAACTGATAAAGAAACAAATGAGATCAAATACAAAATGAATTAAATACAAATTAATGAGGCTAATAATAATGATGCACATCCTCAAAACCTGACCTTCATAATTATACAATGTTTCATTCAACATCCATACATTTACTTCACAACCCATAATTATATTCTAATATCACAATACACACAATTATACACACATTCACATCCACACCCATAACTACATCCACACACCTTCATCCATTATTATTACCCACACCGACATCACCCACACACCCTCATCCATATCATCCACACACCTACATCCATAGTTATTACCCACAGTGGCTTTTCTATATAATCAGTCACACATTAATTATATCCACATCTATATACACCTTTTATTTTTCATCCAACTCTATATATTGTACACCATCTTAACATACAACTAAGCTCTCTCACTATAGTACATTCCCTCTCTCTCTCTCTCTCTCTCTCTCTCTCTCTCTCTCTCTCTCTCTCTCTCTCTCTCTCTCAATGCCTAATCACTAATCACCAATCTCCCCTCCATGTATTAATCTACCACTTACCCTCCCACTCATAGCTCGATTGGGGATTAGCAAGTCGCAGGATTTTTGGTCGCAGTGATGGTGGTAATCCTCTTCAGTAATCCTATATGGTAATCCTTTTGCTGTAATCCCTCGTCCCTCTCCTACCCCTGCCAGATGTAAGGTCAAGATGGCAGGAGGAGAAACAGGAAGGGAATGTGAAGGAGGCTTATCGTGAAAATTAGGGAAAATGTATATATCATTAGCTTCAGTTTGAGGTCTGCAAATACTGATCGATAGATATTATTGAACATGAAACCCAAGGCAGTAACATATTAAAAAAAGATTCTGAGTGAAAAGTATATAGGTTATAATATTTAATGTATTATTTAATATTATTTACTGTCGATAATATTACTCGTAGATGCAAAAATAGGTTTAACAAATGAGTGCAATTGTCTTTTAAGTAAGCCCATACATACCATCTTTTCCCTTTTCTATTCTTGTATACATTTCTTTCTCTCCCCATTTCCCCTACAAATTTTAACCCTTTCCTTCCCCTTACTTTACGTATCCCCCGTTTCTCTCTCTCTCTCACTCACTCTCTCTGTCTGTCTGTCTGTCTCTGTCTTTCTCTGTCTGTCCGTCTGTCTCTGTCTGTCTCTGTCTCTGTCTCTGTCTCTGTCTCTGTCTCTCTCTCTCTATATATATATATATATATATATGTCTGTCTGTATCTCTGTCTCTCTCGGTCTCTGTCTGTCTGTCTGTATCTCTGTCTGTCTCTGTCTCTGTCTCTGTCTCTATCTGTGTGTGTGTCCTTCCTTCCTCTAGCTGCCTACCCCATCTCTCCTTTCCTCACCCTAAACATCCATCACTGCTTCCTGATTGGTGCGGAAGCGTCACGTGACTCGCCTGTGATGACGTGTCATTGGCTGATGGATGGCCTGCTATGGGACACTCCACATTCCTCTTTTATTTTCCATCTGTTTTTCTCGATTTTTTTTTTCTCTCCCATCTTCTCTCAATGACTAAAACTAAACCATACAAGACTATATATAATACCAGGTAACTTTAATTAATCTTCACACCCATTTTTTAACTGATCTATAAACCAAATCCTTCATAAAATAATAAAACAGCAAAAATACAGTATGTAGGCTACAGTAGAAAAAAGGCAAAGGAATAGTTAGGGATAAAAAAAAAATCGCATAGAGAGATGATTTTTCCATAAGTTTCGCTCAGAACTCGTGTTATCTTCTCATTATTCCCTCATATTATTACCCCATTAAGAAACGAAGGAGACATTTATATTACTGCTATATCCACATCGTACGTCAACACAACACGATAGAAGCTATAAAGTAAATGCTAAATATACCTGATAAAATTGTGTATCGCATAACTTAACAAAAATCGTGTTGAAATAATATGAAACTAAATAACGTATCTCTTATTATTTATTGCTATTTATTTTCCTATCGGTCATAGCCAATAACACACAGCTGAATGTAAAAGTAAGGCAAAATGTACTTCACCGTCAAAAAAAAAAAAAAAAAAAAAAAAAAAAAAAAAAAAAAAAAAAAAAAAAAAAGGAAGCTCAGCAAAATAATGAGAAAATGAACACCAAAGCCGAAAAAAGTGGCGGGACTAAAGTGTCAATATTCCCGCCAAAACTCTCCCCCTAGTGGCCGTCGACGAAGAGTTACGAGCATGTGACGACAGAACTACACCTAATTTGAATATGATGAGCCCCCTGCTACCGCTTTTTCACCTCACTCTCGCTTTCCGAAAAAAAAAAAAAAAACACACACACACACACACAAAGCTCGTTCACGTTTTTTTTTATTTTCGGGGAGTGTCTCTGTTTTCTTTCATTTTAGCCTGATGTGTGTATGTATGTGTGTGTGTGTCGAGACAGTCATTAGGCTACTGTTCCCACGAGATGAGAGGGTTTGTTTGCGTTCAGTGAGTGGGATGGGGTGAGTGCGTGCGTGTGTTCGTACGGGTCTGTTTGCGTGAGTGTTGACTGGCGAGTGCTTGGTAATGAGTATTTGTTCGTCTGGGAGTTCCTGCGCGCTCGCACGCGCGCCCCTGTGTACATGAGCAAGCACACATGTTGATGTGTGTATGTGTGTGCGTATGCTCCATTTAGGCTATATTATCTCCCTATCTACAGTAGGTGCAAGGCAAAGTCTCCTATAGTCCTATTTAAGGTATAGATCGGTATAATGATAGCACCCAAGCCCATAATGAGATTTTGTTAACTTTGTATAAAACGGTACCGTACGATTCTCTGCCAGCTACTACGACTTGAATAACAAATGTTTCGAGTTGATTCAAGGATTTATAAATTGTCTAGATGTGTAAATGATTGGTGTATTTGTCTTGGCTTACATTAAGTTTACCGTAAAGCATTGGAATGATGAAGTACCAGTGTATTTTGACCTGGTTAAAAATATATATCCAGTATAATATCTTTAATTTGGCAAGTGCTCTCCTGTTACATATCTTAGCAGCTGGTGGCTTTGGACTTAAGATGCGCAGCCTTGAATCAGCTCTCCAAAAATATCAGGAATGCGAGAAGGATATCATTCAAGAAAAGTATTTGAAGAAGTAATTAATTAATAGACAATATGAGCGGTTTTGGGGTTAGGTTGTTAAGTTGTTATAGTTCCTCAAGCTGCCAGGTTATTAAGTTGTGTGGAGTAGTTGAGTTATGTGGGCGTGGGATGGAATGTAGTTGTGGAGGCAGTGATGTGTGGAATGTAGTGTGTGGGGGCGTGTGTAGGCTTGGACTGGTGTTGTGGTGTGTAGGGTTGGAGTGGTGTTATGGTGTGTAGGGTTGGACTGGTGTTGTGGTGTGTAGGGTTGGACTGGTGTTGTGGTGTGTAGGGTTGGACTGGTGTTGTGGTGTGTAGGGTTGGAGTGGTGTTGTGGTGTGTAGGGTTGGACTGGTGTTGTGGTGTGTAGGCTTGGAGTAGTGTTGCGGTGTGTAGGCTTGGAGTGGTGTTGTGGTGTGTAAAGTTGGAGTGGTGTTGTGGTGTGTGTAGGCTTGGAGTGGTGTTGTGGTGTGTGTAGGGTTGGTGTTGTGTTGTGTTGTGTTGTGGTGTGGGTGGTGGAACAAGGCTGTGTGTTTCCCTGGTGACGGTCGCTCCCAGACACGCCTGGTTACCCCTCCACTCAGGCTCATCTGATGTGCTGGTAGTTGTAGTAGTAGTAGTAGTAGTAGTAATAGACTGTAATCACTGATGCGGGGGTAGTATTGGTAGATAGTTGATTTATTTGTATTGGCAGGATATATTGGTAGTAGAATAGAGTAACTTTTGTGGTGGTGGAGTGTTGTAGGTAGTGGGGTGGTAATGGTAAAATATTGATATCTTAAGGGTACATTTTTGTAGATGTGGTGGTGGATTAATGTAGTTGTGAAGGTAATAGTGATCATACATCGCTGTAACAGTTGTGGTGGTGAACTTATATCATTGTGAAGGTAAGGTTGGCAGGCAGATTGTTATTACTGTTGTAGCAATGGTTTCTTGTAGTTGAGGTGGACTGACTGCTGTAATTGTCAGAGGTACACTATTCGAGTTGTGAGTGTAATAGTAGGGGAGGTGGCTGTGTGGTTAGTATGCTGGACTCGGACCCTATAGATCGGGAGATCGAATCCTCTCGGGTGAAGGGTTGAGAGTATTTACTCATCCAAATCGAGTTTCAGGCACTGACTATAAGGCCACCGAACGTCGTACAACACCCTCGCTGGTACCATAACAGCGGCAGTACTTGGGAAGTACCCTCACTTCCCTCCCTTTGTGGCTGGGTTCCAGTTCGGAAGTCGTGACGTGTGTGAGTGTTAGTAGCAGTTGACCTGGACCACGGTAATGGGCTTGATGAAGCCAATGTCCAGCGTTGGAAAAAAATGTGGTAATATTATGTTGCTGTAGTGGTGGAGTGTCATGAAGTAACTGTTGCATCTGACGGTAAAAAGACAAGCCGTCGATTTTCCACCCCTCCTTGACTAAAGAAATTTCTCAAATATCCCATACCAACCTTAAAGTGCTCCTCACATTATTTTCTTCTCTATCCTTCATCTCTTCCTCACTCATTCCTCTTTGCAGCACAGTCCTTCTTCACATCACCTCTCTCACCTTGGCCCATCTTCCTCCTCCTCCTCACATCACCCGTCCAACTCCCTCCCCTCATTTCATCCAACATCCTCATTACCTGCCATCCTCCTTTTTCCTCATTCACAATCACATGTCATCAACTTTCACCTTTACCTCCTCCTATCTATCTATATCTATCTATATCTATCAATCTATCTATCTATCACCCCTCATTGATCTATAATAATTAAACTTCCCCAGCAAGACAGTTTCTGGCGTCAGGATTCCGACACTAAAAGGGTTCCTGTTAATTTATCTGATCGTTTATTTACTTTTTATATATTCATTGCTTCTGCTATAAAGACTACATACAGTAAGGAAGGAGACAAGTGGAGTTCCATCCCACTCCATGTATCAGTGTGTCCTACTTGTCTCATACTGCCCGGGATGGTAGTATATTTAATAACTCGCTTCCCATCTTCTGTCAATATCCATGAATACTAGAGTAGCGAGAAATGTATAAGGGTAATGGTGGAGATGATTGGAGGTGGATGTGAGTGAAGAGGAGGATGGGTGAAGGAGCGAGTCTACCTGTTATTAAAGGAATACTGAGGAGGTCGTTTGGGAATGGATTATATCATTCCTTGCCTCTTGCCTACCTCTTGGGCAGCCCATAATATAGAGTCAATGACGCAATCATGAATCTCAGTAAAGAAGCAGCATATTATTTTCTTTGGACCGGAAAGGTGTATCATGGTCATGAAGCAAAAAGTTTAACCTTCCCTGGAGTGACATTTTAAATCGTCCTATATTCGACACTGTCTGACTGTATGGAGTTGGATCTAATGCCAAGGAGGCTGCCAATAGCTACATTTTCCACCGAAGATCAGAATGGGATGGTGGGGCGTGGAGTTTCTTCCCCAACATCGCCTATACTTTACTTCACATTGCTGACATGATGGTGTGGGAGCCATTAGCATCGAAGGTTTGGTTGCCTTTCTTAATTTGCTTACAGAGATATAATGGTCGAAGGTTTAAGTGCCTCAACGTCAGTGGTACTACTTTGTACCATTTTAATAAATACTCTCAAATTTGTGCATTAACAATTTACCTCAACTTGATTAAAGCAGATGTAAGCAGGGTTCTATGAGATGAGTGTGAGAGGGTTGGTAAATGATGGTTCTGGCAGAGAGTTCTGTCCCTGGTTCAGGTTCGAGGGTCATTACTGGACCGGTTTTTCATGCATTTGTCAACTTAAATGCCGGCATATATCTGCTAGGACTGCTTGCTTGCTTGCTTGCTTGCCTGCCTGCCTCTCTGCGCCTGCCTGCCTGCCTGCCTCCCATCCTCCCTGTGTACCTTCATGCCTCTCTGCCTCCCTGCCTTACACCCTGTCGTCTTGCCCCCCGGGAGTTAGCTACTTCCCTCCGTATCTGCCTATTTACCTACATAAGAGTATATTATCTGCGTGACTGATCTACCTATCTACCTGCCTGCAAATATCTATCTACCAGCCATCCTATTTGTCTGCATACCAATCTCCTGCCAAACTATCCTACCTGCCCATCTTACTACTCACTTGCCGCTCCCACCTGCTAGTACTACACACACACACTCTCTCTCTCTCTCTCTCTCTCTCTCTCTCTCTCTCTCTCTCTCTCTCTCTCTCTCTCTCTCTCTCTCTCACAGAGTAATGGGGAGTGAAATGCACCTGTGAGAGTGTTGGGCTGATGATGGCAATAACACCCCACCACACTGATGACTACACTGCTTCTGTCACTCTCACTGTCTGTCTGTCTGTGTGTAGGTCTGTCTATCTGTCTGTCTGTGTGTGTGTATCTATTTGTCTGTCTATCTGTCTGTCTGTGTGTGTGTATCTATTTGTCTGTCTATCTGTCTGTCTGTGTGTGTGTATCTATTTGTCTGTCTGTCTGTCTGTCTGTCTCAGTTTATCTACTCTTTATTTATGTATCTCTATTTTTATTTCTGTCTCTACCTAACTTTCCTTTGTATTGTGTTCAGTGTTATACTTTGCTTGATGTAGTAGTCTTAGTCCTTAGTTATACTTCTATAGTCGATGCTGTTACTATTATATATTATCTTGTCCCTCTGTTTGTTTCTTTTTTGGGTTGATGCTTATATTGTTGTTTGGGTTTTGGTTTAATTTCACTCTTTCTACTGTATTAGTCAAAGAGTCTCAGTCAGTTAGTTTGTATTTCTGTCTCTTACTGTATTTGTCAAAGAGTCTCAGACAGTTAGTTTGTATTTCTGTCTCTTACTGTGTTTGTCAAAGAGTCTCAGTCGGTTAGTTTGCATTTCTGTCTCCTTCTGTTTTCCTATTTGCCTGTCTCTTGTATGATGGTGTCCTGTCAGTCCCTAGTCAAGTTTGGGTTATCTGAGATTTTTCCGCCTTTCATACAGTCTAAAATATCACGGGAATTAGACTACTGATACGCTAATGACTACCAAGAGATCGCAAACAGAGGGATCCGAGATTATCGCAATTATTACTATTATTTTTTTATGCGAGTTCTAAGACTATCTACGAGCCATTACTATCGCCTAGTCTGAGATTATCGCCAAGCCTTGAGACTATTACGACGCCTTTGACTATCCTGACTTCCGAGACTATCGCGAGTTATTATCTATCGCGTGTGAAGAAGGCAACAGCAGACAGGGGACAAGGAGTAACTAACTATCACACAAATCGATGTACAATAATTTCAAGCCGGGCTAATGAGGGAGTCAAGGAGAGAGATTTATACTGTGCCTCAATTTGTACACGCTCGCACGTACACACACACACACATACACATACCTCTACACTCACACACACACACTTCTATTCTCACACACACACACACACATACCTCTACACTCACACACACACACACACACACACACACACACACACACACACACACACACACACACCTCTACACACACACACACACACACCTCTACACATACACACACACACACACACCTCTACACATACACACACACACACACATACCTCTACACACACACACACCTCTACACTCACACACACACATACCTCTACACACACACACACACATACCTCTACACTCACACACATACTTCTATTCACACACACACACACACACACACACACATACCTCTACACACACACACACACACACACACACACACACACACACACACCTCTACACACACACACACACTCACCGTATGAGTATTGTGCCTGAGTTAAGGGGTGAGTCAGCGAAGTGAATAAATGAATCGGCTTATGATCCCCTGAGAAGGTATGTGTAATGAACCCATGAATCACTAGTGAAATGAGTCTGTGAATGAGAAGGTGTGTGAAGGAATATAAATGGTATAAGAAATAAGTAGGTAAATGAGTGAAAGTGAGAGAACATGCGAGTGAATGAGTGTATAGCGAGTGAGTGAATGAGTGTATAGCGAGTGAATGAGTGTATAGCGAGTGAATGAGTGTATAGCGAGTGAATGAGTGAAAGTGAGAAAAACTATGGGAGTGTATAGTAAGTTAGTGAGTGAAAGTGAGCGAAAATGGGAGTGAATGTGTGTATAGCGAGTGAGTGAAAGTGATAAAAACCATGGGAGTGAATGAGTGTATTGTAAGCGAGTGAGTGAAAGTGAGAGAAAATGGGAGTGAATGTGTGTATAGCGAGTGAGTGAAAGTGAGAGAACAAGAGAATGAATGAGGGATTGAGGATATAGTAAGCGAGCGAGTGAAAGTGAGAGAACACGGGAGTGAATGAGTGTATAGCGAGTGAGTGAAAGTGAGAGAACATGAGAGTGAATTAGTGTATAGTAAGCGAGTGAATGAGTGTATAGTAAGCGAGTGAATGAGTGTATAGTAAGCGAGTGAAAATAAGTGAAAGTGAAAATGTTAGCCAGCAAGTAAATCAGTATGAATATTTTAGGATGGTCAGTAATTGTCAATACATTTCAATTATTTAGAATGAATAAATACTTGTGAATAATGGAGTACCTATATAGCTTTTGTGTGTTGGTGTGCGTCTGTGTGTGTGTTGATTCGCATTTATACAGTGTGTGTGTGTGTGTGTGTATAACAGAGGGTGTGTGTGTGTGTAAAAGAGGGTGTGTGTGTGTAAAAGAGGGTTTGTGTACGTGTGTGTGTGTGTAACAGTGTGTGTGTGTGTATAACAGAGGGTGTGTGTGTGTGTGTGTGTAAAAGAGGGTGTGTGTGTGTGTGTAAAAGAGTGTTTGTGTGTGTGTGTGTATGTATGTAACAGAGGGTGTGTGTGTGTGTGTAAAAGAGGGTTTGTGTACGTGTGTGATACAGAGTGTGTGTGTGTGTGTATGTAACAGAGGGTGTGTGTGTGTGTGTGTGTGTGTGTTACCCCCGTTCTATTGTTAGCAGTTCCCACCTTCCTTCCTTTTTTCTTTTCTGAGTAGCAAGGTGGTCTGCAGGTGTCTCGCTCCCACACCCCCCACTTGCTCCCTCCCTCCCTCACTCACTTTCACTCACTCACTTTTACTCACTCTTTCTCTCACTCACTCTCACTCATTTTTTTGCTTACTGAACCATGGTACACTCATAGATTTATTTACAAGCCAGTCTCATTAAATTCCATCGCTCACTCACTTCTCGTTCACTCACAAGTATGAATTCACACTTCAGGTGCACTTACACTCACACACACACCATGCACTGCCACTCATTCATTTTTCTCACTCAATCACTCATACGGATGAACGGACACTTGAAGTATACTGATTTAATCACACATATTCATTCAGTACAGTACGTGTTATGAAAAAAATTGCATAAAACATGTGTGTGTGTAAGAGAGATGTAAATGAAAGACGTCCAATAACTATGTGACAAAAAAAAAAAATAGTGGGAAAGTGTGTGTGTGTGTGTGTGTGTGTGTGTGTGTGAGAGAGAGAGAGAGAGAGAGAGAGAGAGAGAGAGAGAGAGAGAGCGAGAGAGAGAGAGAGCAGCACCACCCACGCCACATATCACAAGGGATCAGCGAATATGAGGAGAGGTGACACCACAATCTACCTTCCTGGGAACACACACACACCGCGTTGTTCGGCTGGACAGTGGCTGGGAGGGAAGGAGGGAGTGGAGTGTGAAGGGAATGAGATAGGGAGTTAGGGAGTGTAGTGTGACGGGAGTGAGTGAGGAAGAGGGGAGAGGAGAGTGAAGGGAGTTAGTGAGTGAGTGAGGGATGGAGAAGAGCAGGGAGAAGGGGGGGATAGAGGGAGTAAGTAAGTAGTGAGAGAGAGAGTGAGTGAGGAAGGGGATGAGTAGATTAGCAAGGGAGGGAAAGAGTAGGGTGTGAGGGTAACTTAGGGTTGTAGAAAAGGAAAGAGTAGGGAGTAAGGGTTGTAAGGAGGAATTGGAAATAACTAAGTAGGAGGAGGATGGGATACATAACGAGAAGGAGGGAAAGCTGTTGGTGGTGGAAAAGGAAAGAAATAAGTACTGTAGAAAGTTGTTGAGAGGAAGACGAAAGGGGAGATATAGAGGTAAATAGTAGGAAGGTATAGGAGGGAGGAAATGATGTTGGTAGATGGTGAGAGATGGGTTGTCGTAAGTGGAGGGAAAGAGGTAGGTAGTAGGTGAGAGTGAGGAGGGAGGGAGAGGAGAGTGAGAGGAGGGAGGGAGAGGAGAGTGAGAGGAGGGAGGGGAGGATGTAGTGAGGGATAATGAGGTAACTGGTTGGGAGAGGTAGGTAAGTATGTACTGGGATGTATGGATAGGCTGGCATATGGATTGATTTATGCATGTATATATTATGTATGTATGCATGAATGGATGTTTAGATGTAC